>JAUPFV010000005.1:77573070-77739385 GCA_036936605.1 Limnanthes douglasii subsp. nivea
AACGGTTAACAAGATCAAAAGGTCATATATTTAAATGATTATAAACGAAGCTAACAATGTATTAGATTAAAGACCACACATGAGAGGCCATAAACATTGGACAATACAAGTCCTGATTATCAACGATTCACGAGATCAAATGACATGAATATAAAAAAATATAATGTTAGATGATAAGATTCATAGTCAAATGAATTAAAGTCAACCTAGCGGTTTACGAGACCATTGAACATTTGAGCAAAAACCTACAAAATGGATATTAATTTATCTCATCAACGTAATATATATATATATATATATATATATATATATATATATATTAATCATTAAAATTATAATAACTCATAAAACACAATTTGTATTGATATTATTATTAAAAATCCCAAACAACAAATATAAAACTAAGATATCCTTTAAAACAATATTATAGTAGTATGAGACATATCTTGACGAAAACATATTGACACACAATACAGTTATGAAGTATAAAGTAGGAAACATATAAAATTTTGATGAACATCTTTAAATTATGAGGTATCTTTCTATTTAAAAAAACATCTTAATAATATAAAATTTATTTTGAAACTAAATATAACAGTTTGATATAAAAATAAAAATAATACAATACAAAACATATATAAATTATATTATCAAGTACGTTTTTTATTTATATTCATATATTTTTTAAAGGTAAGATACCAATAACCACCTTATAAAGATTAAAAGTACCAATAACAACTTAGACTCTCAAGTTTACAGAATACCACATGCAGCTTAAAAACTTTCCAGAACACCCATCAGGTATCAAACCATAAACTCAATGTCTTTTCATATTCTTATTCAATTCACAAAATCACTCTCTCTAAAATAAAACCATCAAAATATTTCAAGTTACATATTTTTCTACAATTTTTAGTGAATTCTAAAGCATTTCAACACAAAGAAACTACCAAATTAGGTCTTCACGATGAAACTACTCTATTTCATCTTTAATTTTTTAATTATTCTCTTCACGACCTAAGAATTCTTCGTATTTAATTTTGATGAATGTATGTGTTTTTATGCAACAAAAACTACTATTGGTAACCCAAGAAAAACTCTTTTATCTGTGTAAAGGTTATGGATAATTTTTTTCCTATTTTCGTAACTATTACAACTTATTTTTACAACCAAACACAATTAATTTCAAGAAAACATTTATTTATTTATTTTCTAACTTAAAAAAGCTTTTTTGAAGCCACATTTCACCTATTTACGCACCCAAAATACTGTAAAACCATAGATAAACTTTATCTTTTTTTTATTTTTAAACCTAAAAACCTTTTATACAACCTATTTGAAAGTAATTGCACACCAAACTTATAGTTATGTTCCAGACAAATTTTCTTTCTTGTTTTTCAAACATTAAAAATATTTTGCGCAACTTATTTGAACGTAAATTCGCACCTAACTTACCGTTAATTTTCAGATAAATTTTCTTTCTTGTTTTTCAAACTTAAAAAAACTTTTACGCAACATATTCAACGTAATTTCACACCCAACTTACATTTAGTTTTAAGACAATTTTTCTTTCATGTTTTTAAAAATAAATGATTTTTACACAACTTATTTGAACGTAATTTCACACCTAACTTACATATGGTTCTAGACAAACTTTCTTTTTTTGGTTTTATAAAACAAAACGTTCTTAGTTAACCTATCTGGATGTAATTTTGTATCCAACTTATAATAGTTGAAATATTAATTTACATGTACTTTCTACTCGATAATAGTATATTATAAATCTTGATTTGTACCTATAATTCAACTGTTGAATTCATCACCTATAGAATAAGCTCACCTAAATGCTTTTTAAAAGAAACATTTCTACCATCTAATTAAATGTGCATATTCATGTAAGCATATTTCTAATGTTGCAAATAAGAATTGGGAGGTCATAACAGAAATAATAAAATCTTTTGTAACTAAAAATAAAACTTTTATATTTCCTAGAAAACCTTATAAAATAACAAGAGAGGATGTAATGGTTATTCTGGGAGTCAAGTCAATGGAAATTAATATTGAAATGAATAAAATATAAATTGAAGCGTATTCAAATGAAGAACAACAATCAAGAACTATCACAACTTATTTTCAAGATTATTGGCTGACTAAAAACAATATGACAATAATAAAATTTATTTTTTTGTTTATAATAGAATTTAAAAACCCATTTTTGTAACCACTTTAATCGTAATTACACAATTGAAATATATTTTGTTTTTCCATAACTGAAAAAACCTATTTACATACCTATGTTACGCATAATTACGCAACTAAAAGTAATAATTACAAAAATATTTTTGTAGGATACGGTCAAGCTAGCTACAGTTTTAGCACGAGAGCGTGATATCAAAGATGTATTTGTACTCCTAATATTGTACGTTTTTGAAACATCAATAGTCAAATATGCTCAAGTTTTTTCAAAAATTAATTACTATGATTGAGCAAAAATTATAAGAGAAAAATTAATAAGTTAAGTGAAAAAATGTCGTGTAAGCAAACAAGATACAAAAATTGGTTGTGTAGTACTACTTGTTGATTCAAATATATATGTTTAATAAAGAATCATAAAAATTAGTAATTCATATACTAGTTCCCTATCATTGTGATGCTATTTTTTCTAAAACACAAAAGGTTCAACTCTACACAAGATGTAAATAAATATTTTCACGATATTTCAAATGGTTAGGGCTGGAGAGAAGTGATATGAAACTGCTTGAAATATTCAACAATATAACAACAAAAAGGTAAGTTTACAAATGATTTTTTCATGATGAAACTTCTAAAATGAATTTTACTTCGCAAAAATCATTTTGAACTATAAATTTAATTAACAAACTTTCTTATTTAAATAATAGATTATAGTGAGAGAACTAGAAATAACAAATAAAGATATGTTATGAAAGTGTTAATGTTGATGAATGTGTCCATGTTAATAAAGAAATGAATAAAGGTATTGATATTGATGTTGATGGTAACGAACATTTTGATGAAGGTGTTAATGTTGGTCATCAGGAGTCTGATACTCCACCAACCACTGCTCCAAAGAAGAATAAAAATATTAAAAAAAACAAAAATTAGTTTGAAATATGGAAACGAGAAAACTTCAACTCGCGGACTCTAAAAAGTTTGGAAAAACAATGTGACGAAGATAACATCACTTTAAATAAAACATCAGAGAATATGAGACGCAAACAAAAAGTAAGGGAACTATAGGAAAATGTCAATAGCCTCCAGAATCAAACTGAAAATGTAACTTATTTCTATTTTCGGAACCATTTTACTCATAATTCCGGAACTAGTTAATACGTAATTTTGGAAACATTTTTTACGCAACTAAAAATATTATTTCCATAACCAATTAACACTAAATTATGAGACCTGTTAACATGTAATTTTAAAATATGTTTAATCACATCTGAAACTTGTATTTTGTAACATAATTGCACGTAATTATGCAACCTGAATTTGACAAAAGCTTTATTTATTTTTATTTATGAGCCAAAAGATATGGGTCCAAAAGAGGCCAGTCGGACTATAGAGGTGAAAAAAAAAACTCACCAAATGGTTGAAGAAATGGAATGAAAAAAATACTGAATTCATTCAACAAATTCAATAAATGAAAAGAAAAACAGATGATACTCCTACAGAACAAATTCACCAACTAGTAATGAACAATGAATCTGCAAACAAAAATATTTTTGCTTTGAATGATCAAATAAAAATAATTAGTGTTGTCAATACATCCCTAACTGAAAGAGTAACAAATAAAGATCGTATACTCAAAGACAATGATAATGTTCTGAAAACACAAGAAGTGGGAAATTATAGATGTAGTCTATTAAGCTTCTTTGGTAGTTGAAAACAAATGCTAATCAGGTTGATACACCGATAACTATAAATAAAGGAAAGAAATAGATCACATATTAACATAGACTTCATAAAAAAGAATGAATATAAAAAAAGAGCAACAAAAATAGAAAATGATTCAAAGAGTTGTAGAAACTTCTAATGCAACATTGGAAAATAAACATGTGGTTAAAAACATGTACAACCTCATAATCAATCATAAAAAAAAACTAAAAGAAGTGTTACACATTTGAAAAAGGAGGTTGAAGCAAGTGTAACAACTATTCTTAAAATAAAAAATCTAAAACTATCAATAATGAGATAAAAGGATGTACAAAAAGCTGTAAAATCTCACACCCTCCTCCTTACCAAAAAGTTGTACAACCAGTTTAAATCTTCCACCTCCTTAAAGAACAATTGTACAACAAGTTTAAATCTTCCACCTCCTTAAAGAACGGTTGTATAACCAGTTGTACAAGATCCTCAAAAAATTGCAATAACGAAGGTGATATATCTCTATATTATGATCTAAAAATGTTTGAACAGAAAATCATAAAAATGGAATATGATTGGTCAATCGACAACAAAACAAAGAAATGAATATTTGAAGAAGATGTCAAACATTCATTTATTTTGAAGCCAAAAGAAGAAGCTAGGTTCGTTCTCAATCCTATTATATGGCCATTTTCATAAATAAATTTTTATGTTTAATTAGAAAACGTGTTGGAGATAGAAATGATGATGAGTTGGACTACAATGTAATTTATACCCAAAATCCTATTTACACACCCATTTTTTCATATTTACGCATCCATATTATTTTTAATTATGTACCCAATTATCTTTGTAATTTCACAATCAGATTATATGTAATTACGCACCTAGTAACCACTTTGTATTTGCACAACTACTTGACACCTAATTTTGCATCCTTTTATTGTTTATGTTCTGCATGCCATTGATGCATATGTATTTATCAAATTGGAAAAGCCTAATAATAATGTCCATATTTGACAACCTTATGGCTTAGATCTGCTAAACTGGGAAAATTTAATCTATATATCAGTTCATAATTGAAAAGTTAATTTATTATATTAAAATAAAAGTTTTAGATTCCTTATTTTTTACTATTAAATCGATGGATTATATCCTACTCTAGACATCAATACAAGATATGAATTCTATTACCAAAATTATTGATAATATATACAAGGCGAGGCATACATAAACAAGATATATCATCGTTCCAATCTATACAAAAACTAAAATGAAAAATGGATAGAATCATTGGATATTATATGTACTTGATTTAGACGAAGTTATATATACAACTAAAACTCTAAATTATATGGCAAAACTTTCCCAACAATAGAGTCATCTAAACAATTGGTAAGTGTTATCAAAATATAACATTATTTTATTTATATTTATATTTTCTTAAACAATATACAAACAATTGTACCAACTTGATTTTGCAATATAAATACTTTATCGAAAGTAAATTCATGATACCAAAACTAGCAATAATATATGAAAGTCTGTTAGACATTCCATAATAGAAACCTAGTTATGTTGATTGTGGAACTTTCGTGTGCGAGTATGTGAGGTGCTTCTTTGAAAATGTAAAAATACCAAAAATATTTAAACCAGATTTTGCGACAATGAAAAGAGCTTAAATATTTACTTTATTTTTTAATAATAAACATACAATATCATATTAGTATATGTTTATCTGTTAAATTCACAATAACGTCTAATTTGTAAAATTATTATATCTTTCAACTATATATTTTTTTTGTTTGGAACATTTTTTTATATATTGTTATGTCATAACTGCAATCACTTGTAAAGTATTTACGCAACCAATCAAATCATAAATCCCCAACTCAATTACATTTATATTTTACTTAACTAGATATAGCATAATTTTGCAATCCCTTTGATGCAATCACATGTAACGTAATTTCACAACCCTTTTACGCAACCAAATGTAACGTAATTCAGCAACTCTTTTACGCAACCACCTATAACGTAATTTCGCAACTATTTTACGCAACAATCTACAACGTAATTCTGCAACCTTTTTACGCAACCATCTATAACGCGATTCCGCAATTCTTTTACGCAACCATCTATAACGTAATTTCGTAACTAATCAACGCAAAATTTCACACAGCGTACGCAACACAACAACACTGACTAATTTGACAATTAAATTGTAAATAATCACGCAACCTATCAACATTTGGTATTTTCAAAACAAAACAAAATGTAATTACGCAACCACACCTCCAAAATTAAAAAAAAAGCCTCAAATATGTTATTTTAAACCCTAAATAGTTATTAGTGGATAGTTTTGATGATGGATAATTATTGGTAAATTGTTTTTTTCTAATTTAATGTATTATTTTTGTTAAAATATTAATGATATCTGCTATGGTTGGTTATGGTTTGTTTTCTCAATTACGGAACTTATACCACTATAAAACTATTACTAAATGAATTGAGGGTGTATATATCAAACTATGTTGTATGTGTATATTTAAGCTAAACTAGCTATGTTATATATCAAATACATAAACTAATTATGTTATATATCCAGATACCTCCTAATTGGAAAGATAGTTTTCAATCGTTATCATTCAGCTACGTAAAACCCATTAAGAGTTGGAGACTTACACTTTGATTGGGTTTATAGGATATTTCTTTTGAAACGCAACCGAAATTAATAATAAAAAAAGAAATGTATTACAAAAAGCTATGTAAGGTTTTGCTATATCTTCCTTTAACATCTAATTATTGCCTGGTAGTACTTATTATTTAAACCTAAAACCTCAGAGTAATTTAATGGAAAACCGATAGTGCAAATTATGATAGCCATACAAACTTCTAAAAAAACTTAGGCGAGCATCAACTCGCGTAAAATATACAACATATTTAGAATTCAAGTCGTATAATGCTAACTCAACCGATATATATTGGATTCTTTTCTTTAGTTAGAGGTATAGAATATAACAACTCTCTATCAGTTTGGTCTGATATGTATACTGATTGATTGCCCCATGAATTGATCTATCTACATGAAAGTAAATCGGATAAGAAGTGATAGCAACCCAATTGGTTGAAATCATATGAAAATTTAGAATAAAAACACAATTAAGAGACAAGACAAGACAAACATATGCGGTGTTCATGCACGACTCAAGTCATTATAAAGTTGATAATTTCCATAAGAGATTATTATATTGAATTGTACACCAAATAATGGAGAATTTAATATGGAACTAGTACAAATAATTGAGTAGTAGTACTAGCAGTTAGTAAGATTCCGTGAGATCTTGTCTAAGTTGCAAGAAGTTTAGATCTCAACGTCAATCACGCTAGACCTGTTTTTTGGGTAATTATGTACTCCTAGAATAAAATACTTCTAGCTTCACTTTAAATTCAATCCCCTCCTTTTAAGTTATCAAATTACATTTTTCATTAAATTTCTCAAAACTGACCTCGAATTAGGCTGGTAAATATACGTGAAAAACGTGACGTGATGTATTCGCTGTCATATGTAATACGGTTATAGGTGTTGATAGGCCAAAGCTATTTCCTCCATAATTTGAAATCTCTACAACTAGTGAAACATGATTTTATCATTTTACTCTTGTTTTGTATTCAAATTTAATGTTAGGTGCCATTAATGAAATAGAATACCCTATTCTGTCAAAACATAAGATTAAACTCGTTTTAATCCTACATATGGAAGATTGAACCCTAAAATTAATCCTAAACCCAAAAAACATCAGTTTTATTGAAGATTGAACGCCGTTCGACCATGGTAAATCAAGAATCTCATTCCATGCAGGAGAACAGTAGTGAAGCACCAGATAAGGTATTTTAATGTCGTTTTTTACGTTTTAGAATACAGTCATTTGAACACTTCCCGATTTCAGCATTCCCGTTTTAAGCATATCTCGGCATTTTGCAACTGATTCTGAGTCAGTATCTCGGAATCAGTTGTTTTATGAAAACGCAACTGATTCCGAGAGGGCCACTCGGAATCAGTTGCAATTTTTTAATAAAAATGTGCAACTGATTCCGAGTGGCCCTCTCGGAATCAGTTGTCTGACACAAAACAGTTGATTCCGAGTGGCCTTCTCGGAATCATGTGCGTTACAGTAGACAACTGCAAAATAATCAACACATTACTTTTAAATCATGTAAGAATTTCATATGTCTTCGGAACCTGAAATTGCATCACCTTATCATCCTGACGATGATGTTATATATCAGGATCTCACCGACACATTTACTACGCAAGCGTACTACACTAAATCTGAACTTACGGAATGGGTATTAACAAAGGGTCGAGAGATGAAATATTCTATGATGGTAAGTAGGTACGACTCTGGAAATTATGAGAATACTCCTCGATTGTTTTATTCTTGTGAAAAATATGGGAAACCAAGGTTAAAACAAAAGGCACTTAATGTGAAGAGAAGAAAGTCAAGTACGAAGAAAACAAATTGTCCGTTTCTACTAAGAGCTCATCCTTTTGACAATGATCTATGGTATTTGGTAGTTGCATGTAATAGGCATAACCACCCTCCATCGGAATATTTAGAAGGTTGTCCTCAAGCAAGGAAACTAACTTCGGCCGAAGAAGATTTGGTGAAGAAATTATCAATACGCGGTGCCACTCCTCGTAACATTTTACCCGTTTTAAAGGATATTAATCCTCATAACGTGTCTAATATGCGTAACATTTACAATGCTAGACAAAAACATCATACGTTGGAAAAGTGCGGTCAATCACAACTTCAATATTTGTTGGATAAGATGAAGGATAAAAATTACATTCAATGGCATAGAACGGGAAGTGGAGGGTCTCAAATAATCACCGAATTAGTTTTTGCACACCCAACGTCTATCGATCTTCTTAGGACATTTCTGGAGGTCCTTATTATGGATAGTACGCATAAGACGATGAGATACAAGATGCCATTGTTGGAAATAGTTGGAGTTAGGTCAACCAACATCACATTTGCGATTGCTTTTGTTTTTTTTAGTCACAAAGAGGTCGAAAATTACATATGGGCGCTGGAACGTTTACGGTTGCTCATGTCGGAAAACCATTGTGCTTTACCTAATATTATGGTGACGGATAGGGAATTGGCATTAATGAAAGCAATTGACATTATATTTCTGAAAGTGACACACATGCTATGTAGATGGCACATTGAAAAAAACATCGCAATGAAGACTAAAAAATATTTTGCGGATGAAAATGTGTTCAACGGATTTCAAGCATCTTGGAATACAATTGTTTACTCGGACACCGTAAGGAAGTTGAACTCAAACATCGAGTGTATGAAAGAAGAGTACAAGGCATACCCTGAAGCCCTCGATTACACTCAAACATGGCTCAAACCTCCTTACAGTGAAAAGTTTCTCTATGCATACACTAACAAGTTGAAGCATTTCGGCAACAACACAACGAATTGGTAAGCTAAAATAGTTTTAATGTAATACAATTATGATAATATTTACTCATTTAAAATAAACATATGTTTTCATAAATAATAGGGTGGAGAGTTCGCATTCAACCTTGAAACGATACCTCGGGACGGGTTTGCTAACATTTGATGCATTTTGGGGTAGAGTCGATTCCTTACTAGAGATGCAACACACGAACATAAAAGCATCGTTTGAAAAATGTATGTTTTTCTCCGAATTTGAGTATGATTCTTGGATATTCGAGGCTATTAGACGTTCCATAACAGAATTTGCTCTTAAAATTATGAAAGAGCAATACGATATGGCGAAACAAATAGGGAATGATAAAGCAGAATGCGGTTGTGTTATTAGAAGCACTCATGGTTTTACATGCGCATGCGAGGTCGGTTTATTAATAATGTAACACCGTATGTTTGATCCAAGTATGGTCGACAAGAGGTGGACAACGTTAAGGATTATGAAGCACAATGTGTATAAAGAAGATGATTTCATGGAGGAAGAAATAACAACTATTGGTTCCCTAATCCGTGGGTACGATCGCGATCGCCGACTACATATCATAAGGTAAATCCGAGAAGTTCTAGAACCGAGAAGATCCGACGTCATTCCACCCGTAGAGAAAGCTAAGACTAAAGGTAGAGATAGTAAACGTGCTAAAAGACAATTCAACGAAGAGGGAATCATCGGGATTCGAACATGCGAAGCTAGGCAACGGTTTGAACACATCGTACATAAGTGATATTTCCCCGGCTTCAATCCAAGACCATTCGATCATTAATGAGTGAAACAAAGAGTACACCAAATGTTCTAAAGAAGGCTACACCAAGTGCACCAAAGAGTACCAAGACTCGTAATACTCCTACAAATATAAAGTCTCGGAAGGCAAAAACCCCAAATGATACGACAATATTTTTGCAACATCTCCCCAAATATTTACGTCCATTCATCTCCAAATGCAAAAATGTAGGCTCGGATGGTCATTGTGGTTTTAGTGTCGTCGCTCATGGACTTTTTACGACGAAAATGTCTGGCCGCATGTTAGGACCTCACTAAAAGAAGAAATCTTATCGGACCAACCTCTCTATGACAAACTTTACGGTGGACGCGAAAGGGTTAATGTTGAACTACGTTACCTAGATTTCTATGCCCTGATTGCCCCTTATAGCAATTGGATGACAATTCCGGATATTTGTTATATGATTGCTAATGCTTTCAAATGCATCATATATACAATTTCCGATGACATTACTAATACGTTTCTACCGCTAAAATGTGTTCCGCCCCTTATGAACGAAAGAAAAGAGATTGGCATCGCACACGTCCATGGCAATCATTACATTAGCGTACGAGTACCTTTCAATCTACTAGTATTTTTGCAAACATAATTTAATACTAGTATACTAATTGATTTTGTTTTTAAAGGTTACCATATCTCCCGGTGAACCGTTGCCATTAGTTTATCCAACGTATATGAAACACGTTGCCAAAGAAGGTAAAGCGTGGTTTCCTCCCTTGCATAGAAGGATTGCGTCCTTTGTTGGTATCCAACCTCCAAAACCTCCTACTACGCAAGAACCACAAGTGGTGGATTTAACGATTGATTGAATCTAGGGACGAAAATGTTATGTTAATGTTTGTAATGTACTCAACTTCAATATCATTCAAATGTTATGTTAATGTTTGTAATCTATTATTGTGTAATTTTTGTTTAACTGTTTAGAGGGTATAAAACAAACTTGTTTTAATATATATTGGTTGTTTGCACCTGATTCCGAGAGGGCCACTCGGAATCAGGTGCAGTGTTTTTTTAACAAAATATAACTTTTAATAGTGGGGACAGAGAGTTTGCAACTGATTCCGAGTGGTCCTCTCGGAATCAGTTGCAAACCAGTTGTGACCAAGTTGCACCTGATTCCGAGAAGGCTACTTAGATACAGCTGCAATTTTTCAAAAAAAAATGTGCAACTGATTCCGAGTGGTCCTCTCGGAATCAGTTGCAAACCAGTTGTGACCAAGTTGCAGCTGATTCCGAGAAGGCTACTCGGAATCAGCTGCAATTTTTCAAAAAAACGTGCAACTGATTCTGAGAGGGTTACTCGGAATCAGTTGCAAACTCTCTGTCCCGTTATCTAACAAGATAATATGTTCACTGGGACATTTCACTTGATTCCGAGTGGCCCTCTCGGAATCAAGTGCAAAACACCAGTGTATATTAAAATTTGATTATTTCTTAACCTCTAAACACTTAAACAAGGCTAAACAACAACGATAAATAAAAAACATCATCCGATAAACAAAAAACATCCGATAAACATCATTATCATCTGATAAACAAAAAACAACATCCGATAAACAAAAAAATACATCCGATAAACATCATTATCATCCGATAAATAAAAAACAACATCCAATAAACAAAAAACAGCATCTGATAAACATCATTTATTAAACTAAGAAACAACATACGATAAGGTCATGTTGTATACGTCTTGCATACATGCATGCAATATCTTAAGGCCGCACGACACTCTTCGCCGGTCATATCTTCCACATGATCTTCGTAGGTGTCGAGAATATTCGCATAACCTCCGGTGATGTTATCTTGGTAGGTTGAATGTTGTGGTTCTTCCCCTATAGGAAAATCTTCATCTCGAGGTGTATTAGGAACTTCGTACCATAGAGTTTGACGAACCCAATCATCGTAATTCGGTACGGTAGTACTTATTCCATTACCTTCCTCGATAAGAGTTCCTCTTTCGTCCGGTGGTATTGTGTGTTCGTACCGATCTTCCCAAACATCATTTTTAAAGTCGATCATCGTATTCGACAAGCCACCGCGCCTAGGAGCAAGCTTTGCAAATAGATCACCAAATTCTTGGATGTATCCAAACTGACGGGAAACTTTAAGGGGTTGGTACGGCTCTTTTTTGTCCATAAATTTCAACCCACCGGTGAACCACGCAAGCTAGTGAAGGGGTTTCAACATCCGACAATACTCGTACGGCTAAAAAATAACCTGAAATAGACAACAACCGAACACGATACCCGATATATGAAGCCATACTTCAAAAATATAATCCGATAAATTAAGTTAGGATATAAACATACCGTATATATGTTTAATCGGTCAAGTGTCAATCTATATGATTGAAGATGATCTCCAAACTCTTCTATCAGGTGGGACCGTTTGGGTATTGCCCACGTACGAATGTGTGACATATAGGGATAGAATCCCTCCGAATGAGGTGGCTGAAAGCGAGTGAAATGGTCAAAAATCCAGCATCCGAGTGGCCCTCTCGGAATCAGTTGCTGCATACTCCGGGCAGAAAAAAAATTCAGAGCAGTTATATATCCCAAGTAGAAACCCTAATCGATTCTAACAAATAAATCAAACCCCAATCAAAACCCTAAACAAATCTAACATAGAAATCTAACAACAACCGAAACCCTAATCGAATCTAACAAAGAAATCTAATAAAAACGAAACCCTAATCGAATCTAACAACAAAATCTAACAACAATACCACCATCTTACTCAAAAAATGAAGAAAAAGAATAAACTAGAGAAATTTTACCTTCTTTAAGGGCTTCTCTCTCTTGGATGTTGCTTTGTAAGTAGGTGCTGAAAAAAAAAGTAGGTAGAAGGAAGGGATAATCGGTAAGTTGCTGAAAATGAATGTAAGGTGCTGCTGAAAAAAGAATGGGTAGAATAGTTTAGTTAGGGTTTTTTTCTTTTAATTGGTGAATGGGTATGGATAATGGGTGAAGGTAAGTAGAATAATAGGTGAAGGTAGAATAAATGGGTAGAAGGGCAAATGTGTATTTTCCTTTATGGAGGAAATAACAACATGAGGGCTTTTTCAAATTATGGAGGAAATAATAATTTACATGGAGGAAATAGCTTTGGCCGTGTTGATATTGTGTGTTACTCCCTTTGTATCATAATATTAGACGTTTTAGAGAAAAAAATTTGGTTCATAATATGTGTCGTTTTGTAGTTTATTAATTTCTGGCCAATCAAATTTATTGCATTTCCTTTAGCAAGAAAAGTTAAAATATAATTATGACACTCATTAAAATACGTGAAACTACCTAAAACGTCTAATATTATGATATATAAAGAGCAATAAAATAACTTTTTACTACATGGCATGAACAATGAAGAATAAAGGCGATATTAGTTGTATTTTACAATTATTAAAACATAATTTATATCCCTTAATTAATTTGAAATTTAAATAATTGATATATATATATATATATATATATATATATATCATAAACGAAATATTTATAATATTTATTTGGTATTATTTAATTATATTTAGATATTATAAATAGTTTATTTAATATTTATATATATATATATAATATAACTATTACATATCTAATTTTATTTAGATTTTAAAATATTATTTTTTTAAAATATTTTTTATAGGTTCTTAAATTTAATTTGTATGTGTCAATTTCAATAGTTAAAATATATATATATCGTAAAAGAAATATTTGTATTTTTATATTTATTTTTAATCGATAAATTTTACTTATATATTTATCTTTCAAAAAATTATACTTATATATTTATACATAATTTTAATTTTAACATTGAATCTATTTTTTTAAAGTAATTACAATTATTTTTTTAATATGAAAATTTATATATATTTTAGTCTACTAAAAATAAAATTTGATAATTTATAAAACGGGGACAATGATTTATATATAGCAGAACTATTGTAAATATATATATATATATATATATATATATATATATATATATATATATATATATATATATATATATCGAGTATCATTAAAATATATAAAAATTAAAATATAATGTTAAAAAATTGATGGAATCTGAAAATGGTATTATATTTGTGCATGAAAAATATTTGTTATAAATCACTATGCAATTTATCGCAAATGGCTCAAGCACAGAACACAAATAAAACAGAACACGGATAAATAACAGAAAAGAAAAGAACTCAAGATTTAACGTACGGACGTCGCTAGAGAAAAGTGTTTCACTATGATAGAAAAGGGTTACAGTATTTAAGATTGTGTTTTGTGTAGCCTTAGAAGTCTGTTTATAGGGAATAAATAGAACTTACTAGATAATGGGTCTAATGGGCTCATACCACAAGACTAACAATATACTATCACAACACTTATTTTTACTGTCGAACACAATACACTGTCAATGCACAATAACACTATAACAGATACAAAGCTGTACTGCCGGATACAGTACACTATCAAGGCACTATTCGACTCATTCACAACAAATCTTCCCCCTTGAGACGAATATTCTTTCTTCGTTATCAACAAAGAAACTTCTCTTTTTCTCACTCACCAAATGCCCATAAGTCATTCACTGTATACTGCGAACACCAATCCAGTTTAGGCACTCCCTAAACTTTCGAACTGATACTACCTTGGTCATTATATCTGCTAGATTATCGTATGTAGACACTTTCTTCACATCAACAATTCCCTTTGATATTATATCACCAATAAAATCATATCTGACATTTATGTGCTTTGTACGCTCATGGCACATATGGTTCCATGTTAGGTATATGGCGCTTTGACTGTCACAAAACACTTTTGTAGTAGTCTTATCCAAGCCTAAATCTGCCACCAAACCTTGCAACCATGTTGCCTCTTTAACTACTTATGTTACCGCGATGTACTCTGACTTTGTGGTAGACAAAGCTATAGTAGCTTGCAACTGTGCTTTCCAACTGATCGCACTCCCAGCTAGAGTAAATATATCTTGTCAGAGATCTTCTTTTATGTATATTACCTGCAAAATCAGAATCAACAAAACCAACTATTGATCCTGAAACATCATTTAGCGATCCACCAATATCGGTCTTTTTAAAATTTAAGCGAACGTTCACAGTATTCTTAAGATACCGAAGTGTCAATTTCACTACCTGCCAGTGTTCTTTCCCATGACATCCCATGTACTTGCTAACTACACTAACCGCATGTGAAATATCAGGACGTGTGCATGTCATAGCATACATGATACTACCAACTGCACATGCATATGGAACCTCCGACATTTGTTCCAACTCAGCATCGTCCTTCGCCGCTCCTAATACAGAAAATTTGAAATGAGTAGCAAACGGGATGCTAACTACCTTAAACATCAAACATGTTGAATCGTTGTAGCACTT
Source organism: Limnanthes douglasii subsp. nivea (assembly GCA_036936605.1). NCBI lineage: Eukaryota > Viridiplantae > Streptophyta > Magnoliopsida > Brassicales > Limnanthaceae > Limnanthes > Limnanthes douglasii. Next base: position 77,588,658 of record JAUPFV010000005.1, read on the forward strand.
TTTTAATATAGCTTCGTTGAGACAAGTGTAATGATCCTACACTTCTGTTCCTGATAATCTTCATACCAAGAATCTTCTATGATCTACCCAAATCGTTCATCTCAAACTCGGCACTAAGCTGCTTTTTTATCTGCACAATGTGTGACATACTACAAGCAGCAATAAGCATATCATCCACATACAAAAATAAGTAAACATAAGAATCATCTGACATATTTTGATGATACACACAAATATCACATGGACTCCTCGTGAACCCTTTCGACACCATGAATGTATCAAAATGTTTGTACTATTTCCTAGGTGATTGTTTCAAACCATATATTGAATTTTTCAGCAGACAAACTTTGTCCTCCATATTAGATTCGATAAATCCTTCTGGTTGTCTCATGTAGATTCGCTCCTCCAATTCACCATGTAGAAACGCATTCTTCATATCCAAATGTTCAAGCTCTAAATCTTGTAAAACTACGATGGCTAACAAAATTTGAATCGAATGATGCTTCACCACTAGAGAAACACTTCATTAAAGTTTATTCATTCCCTTTGAGTAAAACCCTAGCGACCAGTTTTGCCTTGAATCAAGATGCCTCAACCCATGGATTACCTTCCTTTTTCTTGAACACCCATTTAAGGCCTACTATCTTATGTCCTTTATGCAAGTCAACAAGCTTCCATGTTTGATTCTTATGAAGAGATTCAATATCTTCCCTCATAACAGCAATTCATTGATCTGCCTCTGAACTCACTATAGCTTCTCTATAGCTACTAGGTTCCTGCATCTCAACTTCTTCTACAACTGACAGAGCATATGCAACTAGATTCACATACCTTTTTGGAAGTCTTATATTTCTTCTATCTCTACCCAATGCTATGCTATAAGGTTGTTGTTTTATTTCAGGCGCATCATCGTCACTATCATCTGATGCTGACGCTCCACCTCTTTATGCTGGATCCCCACAGAACCACTCGAATTATTGGACCTACTAGGAACTGATTCTACTTCAAGATCCATCTGTTTACTCACAACTGATCCTGATTCGACCATTTCTTTTACTTCCTTATGACTGTCTATCAAAACAAACTCGTTGAAAATCACGTCCCTACTGATGAGAAAACCTGGAGACTCTGGAGAGGTATACCATAACCTATATCCCTTCACTCGAGTAGCATATCCTAAAAATATGCACCTCTTTGCCCTCGGCTCAAGATTACCATCTCTCACGTGAGAATACACAGGAAAAACAAAAAACCCTCAGCTATTCGTAATCAACCGATGATCCAGACCAAATCTCATAAGGAGTTTTACAATCAATAGCCATTGATGGAGACTGATTCACTAAGTAACACGCTGTATTGATAGTTTCAGCCCAAAAATCCTTTCCCACACCGGAATGCGAGAGCATGCTTCGTGTCTTGTCACAAATTTTCTATTCATTCTTTATGCGATCCCATTCTATTGTGGTATTCTAGAACAAGTGTGATGGCGCACTATTCCCTCAGCTTCGCAGAACTCGTTGAACTCACGACTACAATATTCTAACCCATTATATGTCCTAAGACGTTTGATTTTTCTTCATGTTTGTTTCTCAATCATTGTCTTCCATTTGACAAAGGTTGAATATACCTCATCTTTCATTTTCAAGAAGTAAACCCACACCATCCTTGAATAATCATCAATTAAACTCATGTGGTATCTGGCTCCGCTCTTTGATGGAATTTTGTTTGGAACCCAAAGATCTGAGTGAATGTAATCCAATGTCCTTTTAGTCTTTCTAATAGTCGATTTGTTGAATTTGACACTAGTTTGTTTACCAAACACACAGTGCTCACAAAATCCCAATGATTCTGCTTTATACCCTTTCAACAAATCTATCTTTCCCAAAACAACTAGTCTTCTGTCACTCATGTGATTAAAACACCAATGCCACAATTGATTCGGATCCTGCCTATTTTGGCTATTACTTCCTGATGATACTACTGCAACATCGCCCATAACAACACTCCTTTGGAAAATGTAAAGACCATTCTGCAAACTGCCTTTGATGCACACCATTGAGCATTTATTGACTTTGATTACACCATCTTCTGCACGATACTTGTAAACACAGGCGGAGCCACGGTGGGGTCCGTGGGTTCCTAGGAACCCACAGATTTATCTATGTATTCTAAATAAGCTAATAAAATACTAGAATTCATCCCATCCTAGTGGTAAAAGCTGAGGTAGGAACCCAGAGGGTCGTGGGTTCAAACCTCAGCGCTCTCCTAATTAATATTCATTCCTTATTCTAACTCAACAGAGGTAATTTATATTTACAATTTTTTATTCATTCAATATTTATATTGACATAAAAAAGGAGGTAATTTATATTTACAATTTTTTATTCAATATTTATATTGACATCAAAATTACAAACAGATTTATTATTCTATATTTTGATGATTTGTGTGTCATTTATATTTACAATTTTTTATTTAATATTTATATTGACATCAAAATTACAAACCGATTTATTATTCTATATTTAAATGATTTGTGTGTCGAAACCGATTTATTATTCTATATTTAGATGATTTGTGTGTCGAATTATGGATTCTATCAAATATATAATTAACTACGGATTTGAATCATAGCTATTTCATAAAATATTTATAAAACTGTAGGATTTTTTGCGTGTGATCTTTAAATTTCAAAATCCTATATACTAGTGCATCAAAATTACAAACAAATTTCTTATTCAATTTTTAAAACACAAGAAAAAAATTAATGATAATCGATGTGTCGAATTATGGATTCTATCAAATATATAATTGACTACGGATTCGAATCATAACTATTTCATTAAACATTTATAAAACTGTACCATTTCTTCTACGTGATCTTTAAATTTCAAAGTCCTATATACTAGTGAAGATATTTTAAATCATAGTCTTTAAATTTCAAATTTCAAAGATAATTTAAATTTCAAATCCACAAAATGTTAAAATTTCAGGCGAAGAAAGAAAAACATAATTAAACACGAACCTAAGTAAGTTAATAGATATAAATAAAGTTAACTTATATGATTGTATATCTGTTTTTGAAAATTTCAGGGATGGCTTTAAAACCTTTCTTTTTTTGCATTTAACAAGAACCTAATTTTAACATTGACTATATCATAGATTTGTCGTCTCTCGACTCATACAGATCTCAACACAATCAAAGACGTGTTAAGATACACACACAATACATGAAGATAAGTAAAAAAAGACTAAGATGAAAATACCTAAATATGAGGCAGATACCTAAATACGTGTCAAGCCCAATAACTTTGGTGTTCTCATTATTATAAATTGGTAAAATACTAAAGAAAATAACGAATACATAATGGATTCATGAATACAAAAAACACTAGTTAACTAAACAACCAAAAAAATCATACATAGTACATAAAAACCTAAAAAATTATATTTCTACTATTTCATTTTTGGACAATAACCAGGACCCCATAAGGATCAAATCATGGCTACGCCACTGCTTGTAAACCTGAGAGTCTAGTGTTCCAAGAGAAATCAGGTTTCTCTTTAACCCACAAACAGGCCAGTATGTCAAGATTTTAACAACCCCGTCAAACATATGGATTCTGACGTTATTGGTACCACCAACATTCAATGAATGATTGTTCCCTAAATAGACAGTTCCCTGCATTGGCTTGTAAGTATCGAACCACTGCTTGAACTGACACATGTGATACGTAGCGCCAATATCAAGTACCCAAGATTTTTTCCCACAGTCTGAACTCATGGACAATACATCTCATCTACCATTGTTTTCACTATCGTCAGCATAGTTCATACCTTCAACAATGTTTGCTGCATTTTCCTTTTGATTTCCCTTCTTATCATTCAGTTTCAGACAATCTCTCTTATAATGACCTAGCTCACCACATTCATAACAGTTTGATTTCTTTACCTTTGATTTGGACCTCCAGTTCTTCCTTCTTAAAGAACTTGCTTTGCTTCTTGATCTTCCCCTAGTCATAAGACATTTCCCTTCAGCCTGATTGTCTGGCTGCAATTGTCTCAACTCCTTTGATTTCAGCGCCCCTTTGACATCTACTAGTGATAAATTATCCTTACCATACATTATGGTATCTACAAAGTTTTCATAGGGAGCTGGTAACGATCTCAATACAAACAAATCTTAATGCTCATGCTCAATGTTGATATCTATGTTCTTCAAGTCTATTATAATTGATTTAAAATTATATAAGTGCTCAGTTATGGACATACCTTCTTTCAATCTGAAATTGTACAAATGCTATTTCAAGTATAATCGTTTTATTACTGATTTCTCTAAGTAAATATCTCTAAGATTCTTTCATGCGCAGGCAGCAGTCTTCTCACCACTAATCTCGCGAAGCGCGCTATTTTCATACTCATTAAAATCCAGCACAAAGCTCTTTCTTGAAGATCTTGCTTCTCCTTTTCTTTTGTATCTTCTGGTAACTTATTCTCCACAACCTTCCACAACCCTTGCAATACCAATGAAGATTTCAGTTTAATCTTCCACAATGCAAAGTTGGATTCCCCATCAAATTTTTCAATCATGTATTTGTTGTTGTATATGCCATTTTGAAACCCTAATTGGAAAATCCATAATTTCACTACGTGGCTCTGATACCAATTTTGTTACAAATCATTATGCAATTATCAAAAATGGTTCAAGCACATAACATAAATAAAACATAACACGGATAAATAACAGAAAATAAAAGAAGTCAAGATTTAACGTGGTTCGACCATTGTCTACCTCCATGGACGTCACCAGAGAAAAGTGTTTCACTCTAATAGAAAAGGGTTACAAGATTTCAGATTGTGTTTTGTGTAGCCTTAATAGTCTGTTTATAGGGAATAAATAGAACTTACTAGATAATGGATCTAATGGGCTCATACCACAAGACTAACAATATACTGTCACAACACTTATTTTTACTATCGAACACAGTACACTGTCAATGCACAATAACACTATAACAGACACAAAACTGTACTGCCGGACATAGTACATTGTCAAGGCACTATTCGACTCATTCATAACAATATCAAATTTTATATATATATATATATATATATATATATATATATATATATTAACCGTTTGACTAATATATAAATAACTAGTCATTATATATATAAATAATGAACGACTAGTTTGATCAAATTACTAGCCGTTTGGGGGCTTGCCAATTCAAATATCCAATTTTTTATGAAATTATTTTTATTTTATTTTATTGAGGACACACCTCTAAACACTACTCAATCTTTTTACTTCTCTTACGAATTCTATAAAAACTTTAGTTATTTATTCTAATTATGTATATACAACATTGCTTATAGTTACTTTTGTTTCAATCAAAATTTGTATCGATAAAATCAATCAAACTTGATTGTGGTAACATTATACTTAGCTTTTGTATAATTTTTTCATTTATTTAGTTGTTATATTAGTTTTGATATTAGTTTCCATTACTTTAAAAAAATAAGTTAAACAATAAATAAACAAACTAAATAATTCTTTTTAATTTGTGATATTTGTTAATATTAGTTTTAATCGACCGTTTGTTAACTTTTCATACTATTTGGTATTAGTTTTTAGTGATATTAGTCTCCATTAAAATAAAATAAAGTGTGAACGGATAAACAAAATAAAATTGAATATTTAACTTCCAATCTAATAACAACACTTGTACCGGTAAATAACATCTCAATAATAACTAAAGTTATACTTTTTATATTCAAACCATAATAATAATAAAGTGTTTTAAGAAAGTTATAATAGCATATCATATAATATTTTATAATTATAATATATGAATTTAGTTTATAAAATAATAACAACACTTATAATACTTATAACCAAATCATAATAATAATAATAATAGTTTTAGTGTAATAAAAAAATTATAATAACATGTCATATAATATTTGAATATTATAATACATAATTTTGGTTTATAACATAATTAATTATTTTGCTTTATTTTTCTAATACATATAGTTAGAGGTGGCAAACGGGTTGAACCGCGAACCGCCTGCACCGTTTAAATCAGAACCATGGGTTGCGGTCCTGGCGGTCCTGGCGGTCTGGCGGTCCTGTCAGTTTGCAGTCTTAATGGAACAGTTTCGCAGTTAAACCGCCAGTTCAAACCACCAGACAAACCATTTAAGAACCGTTTATCAGTTCCAACCATCAGCCAAACTATTTAAGAACCGTTTATCAGAATATTTTATAATGTTATTTAAAATTAATTTGTAAGTGTTAATTGAATCTAATTTCAATAATTGAGATATGTACCATATACACGAGTTAATTATTCTATTTCATGTATTTTAATTTAAGTATGTTATCATTTTAATCGAAATTTTATAATCATCAATTACATTCTAAAAAAATAATTGTAATTTGATTTTGATACGTTTGAATAATATATACCTATTAAATAATATATACCTATTAGACATATAATTGTATTCTAATTTTAAATTATTAGGTGATTCTTTAGATTCTTTCAAGCTTGAAGTGTTTACGGTTAGATGAATTATATAGTTTATTGTATTTTCGAACTATTCAATATTAGAAGTTTATATGCATAAACATAAATTACTTGTAATTTGTAAAGAACAAAATAAAAATTGAAAGCGAAAGTGATTTAAATAACATTTAATAAAAAATAGAAGCAAAACAAACAATTCATTAAAAATAAAAACCAAACAAGTAACATAGTTGTTCAATCAAATAAAAAAGAAAAATATTACAACGATAATGAAAATCAAATGCAAAAAACTAAGGAGCTTCATCGTTGTTGTTGTTGTTAGGTGGTGGATCTTGCAAATGCATGTTCTCCATCATCTGTCGCATATACTCCGACTGCTCGGCTTGAGAGTTTGCAAATCGCTCATTCCATTGATCTTGTCCATGATGCCACTGCTCGTATAGACCATGCCACTGCTCGTATTGACCATGCCACTGCTGGAGGTGACCAAGTTGATCATTCACCCCTACTTGCCACTGCTGTATCTGGCTAAGCTGGTCATTTACCCCCCCTGCCAATTTTGAAATTCTCTTTGCCATTTTGTAAAATCATCATGCTATTCCTTTTGTTGAGTATGCGCAAATTGCATATAATCCATATGATGCTGATGCGAAAACTCAGCAAATTCGCGATCGGTTCGTCTTTCTTGTGGCGGTACTCCAGAAGAACCACTAGCATTTGGATCGAAAGACGCTTCAGCCTCAACTCGATACTGAGTAGGTGGATTTGGCGGTTTTGTAAGACCGTTCGCAGTATATATCTGATTCAAGTATTGTCTATGGTGGTTCCATGCCTCCAATTTCGAAATCAACTCTCCATCCCAAGAGTATATTTCCTGCAAACGTAAAGAGTTTCTACCTATAGCACTAGTCGGCCTCACCTTCATCGGAGTGTACATACTCACATCAGCTCCTTTCGAAACAAGTAATTTACTCACTATCATCCCATAAGGTAGTTTATCCGTACCACACCTCGTAACCATATTTCAAATCATCAAGCTAGGTAAATTAATTATTCCCTGATTTCGAACGATAAAAGCAGTAACAAATGTTTGAATATATGAAAGCTGTGAATCATTGTTACTAGGGGGAAGAAATATACTATTTACCAATTTCAAAGCTAATTTCCCATTAGCATCCAAATTACCCCGCATGGCTCGAAATTTACCGCTAATTTTCGGAGCTTCCGCACCAGGACAAGTAAGAAGCTCTACTGCTTCTTCGTAAGACAAAGGCCAATCAGTACTCCAGATCGTAGGGCGATAACTAATGGGAGGTAATTTATTACCGGTATACATATCATGGGTTAGAACGGAAAAAAGATCTTCGAAATCAGTTTCAAAAAAACTATAGGTTTTACCATCAATTCATTCCTAAACCTCTTGGATCATTTTCGATTATTCTTGCGGTGGCATAAAACTTTCGCACTAGTTCTAGATACCAATCACATTTGAATCTAGCTAGTGTCATCCAACCTAGGCCATTATTAGGTTCAATAAGTTTGAATTTTTTTTGCATACCCTCTATTTGGATCAGTTCCTCATAGTCCAGATACATACCGGACCAAATTTTTGTTACACCTCGACCTCCTTCCTGATTACGGATGCGAAGCTCCCCTTCACCGCGATGTTCAATAGTCTCGCTCTCCGTTAGCTCCATATCTTCAAACAACATATCTTCCACCTCTTTCACTTGTCTCAAGGTTGCTTCACTACATCCACCTTTACGAGCATGCTTTGGTCTTTTCGAAGACATTTAGCGAAACCTGAAATTTAAATAGAGTTTGAAAAATATAAAAAAAATTTAGAGAAGTGTAGTAGAGAGAGGGGATAGATTTGTAGTGGAGAGGGAGAGAGGGGATAGATTTGTAGTGGAGTTGGAGTGAAAACTATAGTAGGAGGTAGGTTGTATTTATAGGGTTTTTTTTCTTTTCATACTAGCCGTTTGATGACGTCATGATGACGTCATCGTGCGGACCATCCGGCCAGGCGTCCGGATGGTCCGCGGCTTTAAATTGCCAACGGCTAGTTGAAGTCAACTAGCCGTTGGATCATCCAGGGCATCCGGACGAATCGTCCGGATGGTCCGGGCGAATATTATTTTTTTTTGATTTTTCGTTTTTTTTATGGGTCTCCCCTATAAATAGAGGAGACCCCAACACCAATACTCACACCTCTCAAACAACTCTCTACTTCTCTCTAAATCTATCTACTTGTTCGAAAAGTTCTAGAAAACTATAATTACTTATTTTACATATTCTACTCCTACGTTCGAAATTGTTTGATTTTTGTTTTTCCGCAAATTGTTTATTAGTTGTTATTAGTCTAAATTTAGTTGTTCTATCTTGTTATTAGTCTAAATTTAGTTGTTCTATCTTGTTATTAGTCTAAATTTAGATTTTATTATTAGTATTTTATTGCATATTTAAAAAAACTATTATTAGTTTTAAAATGAATTCAAAACGTAGAAATATTGGGATAAACCCACCATCTAATGTGGATCTCAATACCATAGATGAATTTTCTACAGAAGTCCCTCACGTTGACACACTCTCCTCCCACGAAAGTGGTGGTGGAAGTACTAGTGTTGGGTCGAGATCTCGTAAGAAAACATCTTGGATTTGGAAACACTATACTCTATCAAAAGATGGTTATAATTGTATTTGTAACGTGTGCAAAAAAAATTATCTTCACGTAAGTGGAGCTAGAAATATGGGCACTAGTACTATGGTAAAACATTTACTTACATATTCAATATATGATCCTACAAAACCTAACCCAACTAATGTTTGCATGAACCCTCAAACAGGTCTTCCTTTTGAGTTTAACCACGATACGTATAGGGAAGAAACTATGATTTATGCAGTCGGTAGTTTACAACCATTTAGTTTTGGGGATTCTTGGAGATACGAAAATTGGATGCAAGCTGGGGTAAACCCACACGCAAAACGCATTCCACGTAGATCTTTAAAATCGCTAGCCTTTAAATATTATATAAAAAGAAAAAAAGAGATTATTCAAACTATGCAGACTTTGCCATGGAATGTTTCGATTACTAGTGACATAGCTACTTTTACTGATTTAGATATGATATGTGTTACCCTCCATTGGATGGACGCCCAGTGGGTCCTCCAAAGGAGAATTATATGGTTTGAATCAATTGGGAAGCATAACACACAAATAATTAGGGAGAGTATGATTGAATGCATAAATGTTTATGGCATTAAAAACAAGATTGTGTCTATTTCGTTGGATAATGCATCTTTTAATATTAGTGCTATAACATTGCTTATACAAGATTGCAATCCCCCTTTTCCAAAATTGTTTCACACCAAATGTTTATGTCATGTACTTCAATTAATTGCGAAAGAAGGAATACATAATGTTCAGGGTGATTATATTACCCCTATAAAAAATGGGATCCTATTTTGCTCGGCATCCGCTGCTAAAAAAAGAGCTTTTAAAACACTTGTTACTTCAAATGGGAAAAAATATAAAAAACTTATATTAGATGTCGAAACTAGATGGAATTCTACTTATACAATGCTTCACGTGCGCATGTTTTTAAAGAAGAGATTATGACGCTTTATAATGCATCTTATCGTGAAACACCAATTGAACCAGATCATTGGAAATATTGTGCACACATGTTAAGATTTATAAGACTTTTTAAAGAAAACACCCTAACCTTTTCTTCACAAAATCAACCTAATGCTCATTTGGCCCTTTTCACGATTACTAATCTTGCCATGCATATGAATGAATTTAGATCAAATTATGTATGCATAGACATGGTGCCCGTAATGGAATATAAGTTCACAAAGTATTTTCATCCAATCCCTGATAGTTATTCATTTGCTTGCCTTTTAGATCCTTTTTCACAAAAAGAAAAATTTGAATTGCTAGTTAGATGCTTTTATAATTCTGTACGGTTTTCTACAGCTAAACCACCGAAGGAACCAATTGACCCTGAAGGGTATATTATCGGTATATATGATTGTTTGTATAATATCTGTGATAAGTATGCTGCAAGATATAGATCAAATACACCTACTAATGTAAGGAGTAGTAACAATAGGGGTAGAGGGAGATCTACTAACTATGTTCAATTGGTAATGTTACGAAACAATGTTACAGAAACCCCTCAATCTGATAATGAGTTGTCTAGATATTGGAGCACTAGGTTTGATTTTACGAATTATCAAACCCAATGTATTAAAGATATCATAAGATGGTGGGGTACCAAAACTGAAGAGTTTCCTATTCTTTGCATGATTGTTAAAGAGATTTATGCTATACCTATGTCTACAGTTGCAAGTGAGTGTGCTTTCAGCCAAACGAGGTTGCAATACACGACTAAGAGAACAAGATTGACGGGAAAAGCACTTGGAGTGCTTGTGGCAGTTAAGGATTGGACAGCGGCGGATAAAAGGATGCAAGACATAGAGTTTAGAGACGAAGTGAACGTAGACGACATCTTCGAAGATTATCCGGATGATTACGAAGATACACTTGAACAAGAAATTGCGGAAGAAAACGAGGCTGGCGACGAAGATTTTACTTACGAAGAAGACGAAGCTGAAGATGAATGATGTTTGTAATAGTTTTTTGCTATTTTGTATTGTAATTTGAAAACATTTGTACAACTCCTGGCCCTTAAGAGTATAAACTGTGAACGGCTAAATTATCCAAAAATGACTTTACCTTTTATTATAATAACAACAAATGTATTATGAAATACTTATAACTTCATAAGATCTAATATTGGTTTAAAAAATAATAACAAACAATTGTAAAATTTAAAACCAAATCACAATAGTAATCAAAATGTAATATTAAAATTATAACCATAGAATTTGTAATATTTTAACATGATAAGATATAGTTTTGCTTTGTATTAGATCTAAAAACATAATAATAATATTCAAAATATGATAATAACATAAGTAATATTTAAAATTTTGGACTATATAATAATTACAACACTTAAAATATTAATAACCAAAACAAATTAATATTAACAAAAATGTAATAATAATTCTATAATAATATGCAATATCTCAATATTTTTTAAATATAACATTTTGGTTATAAAATAAATAAAACATTTATAATATTTACCAATAAACCGCGGTTTTTTTACAAATAAACCGTGGTTTCGCAGTCCTGTCGGGTTGCAGTCCTGCCGGGTTACTCCTTATGCGGTCCTGATGGTCTGGCGGTCCTAATGGTTTGCGGTCCTGGCGGGTTGCGGTCCTACCAGGTTGCAGTCCTAATGGGCCAGTTTCGCAGGTAAATCGCTAGTTCTTAAGCAAGTTGTCAGCTTTGAACCGTGGTTCCAGAACCATTTGCCACCTCTACATATAGTACAAATGCTTTTATTATTTGATAAACAAATTGTTATAAATTTTATAGTTTGATTATATAGTTAGTATACTATAATTTAAAAATTGTATAAGGTTGTTATAGCTTTATTATTATATTTTGATTATTATTGTTGTTTGATTATAAATATTACAAATAGTACGAGGAGAAAATAGTTGTTATAGTTTGATTATATTATATCTTGTTATAGTTTGTTTGTCTTATAAGTGGTAAAAAAAATTGTGAGAAGTTGTTACAATATGAGATTGAAGGATAAAAGATAATTTTTGTGATTTAAGTCTTTGTAGGTTAGGAGGTATAGAAATGCTCTCAAATTGAACTATCTTATTACAAACTCGCTAACAAATTTTTGTTGCAAATATACTTCATCATAAAACAATTCATCTTCTACTTCAATCGGTTCTTCATTCTCACGTCCCTTGACAACTTTATTCAAAATATCTTCTTTAATATAATTAAGGAAAAGAAACTATACAACCTAATGAATAAATATTGTTCTTCCAAATGCTCTCAAAACAACTACTATAATCTCCTAAACCCAAGTACTATGATTTGTCAAACCAAAGAAAAATAAACTATGAAGCCTACTGGATGAAGTTTACATTAATGACCATCAAATTGAAATTGATATTCTTGTTAACAAAACTATGTGGTATTTCAGATAAATTCGTGATATTTTTGAGAAATTATAGTAATTGGGTTATAGATCTTTTCGAATTTGATTATTTTATATATGGTAGAAAATATTATAATAAGTATTTGTGTGTAGTATAATTTAATTATGGTATAAGTGTATAATAAGTGTTGGTACATTATGAAATTGAAGGTTAAAAAATCAATTTTATTGATTTAAACCTTTCACAATTTATACTCTTAACAGTCATGAGTTGTACAAATGTTTTCAATTTGAACTTTCTTATTACAAATTCATTAATAAATTTATATTACAAATATTTTTCATTAGGAATGTTGTCTTCTGATTCAAATCATTTTTCATCCTCACGGACATTAGTAACATCATCATCAACATCTTTTTCTATATCGTTTAGTTTATCGAATATGTCTTTTTTATTCTCTTCCATTGCATATCTCTTATCTTGTATCTTATGGACCATCATAGACTAGTCATTGAGTGCAACACATACTTCAAGTGCATCGATAGTCAGTCTTCTTCGTTTAGTTGTGTATTGAAACATGACCATGCTAAACACAGATTCATTTGTCATTCTAGACTTTAGATTTGAGATATTTCAGAAGTGTTATAATGATAATTCATCGCGTCAACACAAGTATTTATGAAAAATCAGTGAAAACATAAAGATGCAATCGATTTATCACCATTTTTGTTGATACTTTGACTCCTTCACCTTATTTTACAGATTCCGCACCTCCAATTGCACCATCCGATGGTTTCACCGGTCCAGATCTTAATAATCTGGATATTTAACAACTTAGAAATCATATTCTATGTTTTTTACTTTGTTATATTATTTTATTATATTGAACATCTTTATTTACTAGTAAATATCTAGATTTTTTTGTTCAATTAAATTTATACATAAAAATTAGTTTTTTAAAATATATATTAGAAAATCTAATAAACTATCCAAATAAAAGTATTCTTTAAATATTTCGTTTTTAAATATTTCGTTTATGATCATAAATATCTTAATTTTGTTTTCACTCAACTAAATTTATGGATACAATTTATTTATAAAATAACTTATTAGAAAATCTAATAACTATTAAAAATATAAAAAAAAATATACCGTATAAATTGAATCAATCACACTAGGACTAAAAAAATATGAAATAAATTTAATCAATGATGGCGTAATTTAATCACAAAAGAAATAATATCACAATATAATTCCAATTACGACGAAATTCGATCACGAAAAAATTATATCACAATAAAATTCAATCACAACTATCCTAATTTAAACATACCGGAACGAAAATGTGTCGAGATGGTTGCCACCCTAACTTATACCAGTCTATAGTATAAGAGTCTCTGTAGTTTAATATAATTGAATCAATCAGTTCCACTGTCTGACTCATAGCTATAAGCCATATATATAATTCTCATGGGACTTTGGAACTAGCTGGAGAACATAGTTATACACAGCAGGTGGTCCATGAAATAATAATTTAATTAAAACCAAAAATAATGTTGGATCTCAAACTTTAGTTCATGAATCTTATGCATGGACAAAGAAGTTAGCACTTAATCCAATACATTAATCTTTTAGCTATCTTAATGTATTTCCCCTGATGGGCAACAAAACAAACATATTATATTGTCTCCTTCTTTTCAAGCAAAAAAGTGTTCGATTTTATAACTAGTGAGACATTTCTTGTCATGTTAACAATGATTCATAATACTCACTTTACTTTTCAATTAGTATTCTAAAACTCACGTAGCTGCAGAAATGATAAGTTTTTGAATATATCTTATTTTAAACTTATATATTTGGCCATGACATATTATATATGTGGGGTTAGACTTAGAACAACGTCAAGGTAGGGTATATGTTTATCGGTTTTTTTTCAACTTTTTCATACTGAGATACATTCATGTATCGCTGAATTCAAAAGAGTATGTATATGTATTCCAAAAACTTCATTGAAAACTGAAAAGAAACAATAATATCTTCATAGGGCCTTTAGGTTTTCTATCGTTTGTCACTATCTTCTTTCTCTCCTACTCTCACAACCATCTTTCTCCCTCTATCTATCTTTTCTATATATTCAACCTTGATGACCCTAATTTTTCTGTATCCTATTATTAAACTTGATGCTCACTACTTTTCCTCTATCTCTCTCTAGATGGGTAATACTGATCACCAAACAAAGACTTTTACAACCCCACTCAAGCTCTTTGGCATAAACATACTTGAACCCACATCAACAACAATATCACCAACTCAACCTGACTCCGTTGATACCCCAAAATATGAGTGCCAATACTGCTACCGTGAGTTTGGAAACTCACAAGCCCTAGGTGGCCATCAAAATGCTCACAAGAAAGAAAGACGCCTCCTAAAACACTCGCGTATGCTAGCCAACCGGCGACCACCTCACCACCGCTTAATGGTAATACCTTCTTCGCAACCGCCTTCGCAGCATCCTAAGTGGATTTATGTTCCAAATATATCCTATAGTGTAAAGCGTGGCGGGGATCACTTTCGTGGGCCAGCAAGGCGAGACTATGGAATGCCCGAGGTGACTGGGGTTTCATCAGACAATAGAAGATCAGCCTCAACTGAAGATCATATTGGTGGGTCAAAAGCTAAGGAGCTAGTGCTGGATTTGCATTTGAGCCTTGGCTCAGGTGGCACAGACTCGTTTGTACGTTGACGTAAAAGGTTTAAATTCGAATATTGGATACGAAGTTGTGTTAAAACTATATTGTAGGAAAATTTATGGCTTTTGATATCATATCGGACGCGGATCCGGAATGATTAAAGTTAACCAATAAAACTGTAAATTTTTCAGATTGAGAAAAGAAAAGATTTGGTTAGTGATGATTCTTACTATATTATTAGTTCTTACTTTTTCTCGGTTGTTTAGTTATATTAAGAGATGGTGCCAAACTATACCAGCGATTATTGTTCAAATAATGGCTAAATGGAATTATCCGGATATCGATTAGGAAGGCGTGTTTGGATCCTCGAAACTAGTCTAAAAATCTAAAAGTGATGGATGTAAAAGGGTAGGTAATTATAGACGGCAACAATGAAGTAAGTGAGAACTTAAGTCACCTTAGCAAAGAGCTCGCCACGATAATCTAAATAAATACTCGTAATCTGCAATCATATATTTTTATCGCGGCAAAACATTTGCTCGTGACGATGATCTAAGAATTTTAGATCGTCGTCGCGAAAAGAACATGGCTCGCCGTTATGATCCAAGCATCGCTAGCTATTCAAAATTCCATAAGGTTTTGCAGCACCACAACATGAGTTAAATGCAGTGTCGAAAGAATTTTACCACTACAACTAGGCCAGTCGGCATGGCAAAACACAGCAGCAATAATAAAACTTTGGCTTGTCGAGGTGAAACCTGGTGGTTGTTTGTCACGGTGAGTACGAAATAGTGCGTGTTCGGAGAGCTGTGTTTCCATAAAAATTTTCGTATGTACCTATCCGATCAGTTTTTTTTTTTTTTTTTTGTAGATCTTTTATAAATTATATAAATACATTAATGGAATAAGGGATAGAAAACATACAATCTAATTACATTTTATCTTTTTTTATGTTAAGAATTTGTTGATCTGATTTTTATTTTTTATTTTTTAGTTGTTTGTACCGAAAATCAGCAAGTTTGTTATATTTTAAAAAACCTTTCATCAAAATTCACTAGCAGTAGAAAAACTATTTTTTTTTAAAGTATATCTAATACGCGGTAATGTTCTGCATTGAAAATTTTCTACCTCCTTTCATCCTTTTAATGTAGAAAAGCTTTCGGATTCTAGAATAAGGATACCGGATAAATAAAATAAAAAATATTTAATCGAGAAGAAGATAGTTTTATTTGTTGATCATTTGATTTACATCGACAAGACTTTAGTGCTAGAATACGGAACTTTATAGGAAAAAAAAGTACAAAACTGAAAAGAAAGTAGGAAAAAAAGTTCAATATTTTAGTATTTGGATTATTATTTTTGATGGAAAACCACTTCTCTCTAAAATATATGAATTTTAAATTCAAGCCAATAATCACAAGTCCGTAAAAAGAGTACTTCTATAAAGTTTTCAAGTATGAACAATTATCGCAAAATTGCCTCTATCTTGGAGAAGTTACTAAAATAGGGTACTCAAAATTTTGAAACGTATAGTTTGGAGCATATGCACAAAAACAATTAAAGATAAAAAAAATTACAAACTAGAGAGGCGGAAGAATAATCGAAGATGAGATCTTCGATGGATGTGAGTAAAATAAAGTCTAAAAAGAAGAAGAAAAACACTAGGCAAAAGACATTTGGCACCAAATACATGTGTACCTTTAAATAGACAAATGGAAATTGCTTTTGTTGTAGAAAAATGGGTCATTTTTTTTTCATGAATGTAACTTTAAAAAGAAATGTGAAAGCATATTATGTGTACAAAAATATTTTCACTATGGTGACTACGGTTAATTCAATAGAATACAATGCTCGTGAGTGGTGGTGTGATACATGCGCATCAGTTCATGTTTCTCATAACAAATGTATGCGCGAAATAATAAAAGAGTATTACATTTGGATGTAAAAGTTATGAATGTAAAAGGGTAGGTAATTATAGACGGCAACAATGAAGTAAGTGAGAACTTAAGTCGCCTTAGCAAAGAGCTCGCCACGATAATCTAAATAAATACTCGTAATCTGCAATCATATATTTTTATCGCGGCAAAACATTTGCTCCTGACGATGATCTAAGAATTTTAGATCGTCGTCGCGAAAAGAACATGGCTCGCCGTTATGATCCAAGCATCGCTAGCTATTCAAAATTCCATAAGGTTTTGCAGCACCACAACATGAGTTAAATGCAGTGTCGAAAGAATTTTACCACTACAACTAGGCCAGTCGGCATGGCAAAACACAGCAGCAATAATAAAACTTTGGCTTGTCGAGGTGAAACCTGGTGGTTGTTTGTCACGGTGAGTACGAAATAGTGCGTGTTCGGAGAGCTGTGTTTCCATAAAAATTTTCGTATGTACCTATCCGATTAGTCTTTTTTTTTTTGTAGATCTTTTATAAATTATATAAATACATTAATGGAATAAGGGATAGAAAACATACAATCTAATTACATTTTATCTTTTTTTATGTTAAGAATTTGTTGATCTGATTTTTATTTTTTATTTTTTAGTTGTTTGTACCGAAAATCAGCAAGTTTGTTATATTTTAAAAAACCTTTCATCAAAATTCACTAGCAGTAGAAAAACTATTTTTTTTAAAGTATATCTAATACGCGGTAATGTTCTGCATTGAAAATTTTATACCTCCTTTCATCCTTTTAATGTAGAAAAGCTTTCGGATTCTAGAATAAGGATACCGGATAAATAAAATAAAAAATATTTAATCGAGAAGAAGATAGTTTTATTTGTTGATCATTTGATTTACATCGACAAGACTTTAGTGCTACAATACGGAACTTTATAGGAAAAAAAAAAGTACAAAACTGAAAAGAAAGTAGGAAAAAAAGTTCAATATTTTAGTATTTGGATTATTTTTTTTGATGGAAAACCACTTCTCTCTAAAATATATGAATTTTAAATTCAAGCCAATAATCACAAGTCCGTAAAAAGAGTACTTCTATAAAGTTTTCAAGTATGAACAATTATCGCAAAATTGCCTCTATCTTGGAGAAGTTACTAAAATAGGGTACTCAAAATTTTGAAACGTATAGTTTGGAGCATATGCACAAAAACAATTAAAGATAAAAAAAATTACAAACTAGAGAGGCGGAAGAATAATCGAAGATGAGATCTTCGATGGATGTGAGTAAAATAAAGTCTAAAAAGAAGAAGAAAAACACTAGGCAAAAGACATTTGGCACCAAATACATGTGTACCTTTAAATAGACAAATGGAAATTGCTTTTGTTGTAGAAAAATGGGTCATTTTTTTTTCATGAATGTAACTTTAAAAAGAAATGTGAAAGCATATTATGTGTACAAAAATATTTTCACTATGGTGACTACGGTTAATTCAATAGAATACAATGCTCGTGAGTGGTGGTGTGATACATGCGCATCAGTTCATGTTTCTCATAACAAATGTATGCGCGAAATAATAAAAGAGTATTACATTTGGTATCAAATGATTTTTAATCATTTTATGTAACTCTACTTATTCTTTATAGATTTTAAATTTATCAAGAGCTTCATTCTTAACATGCAATAAATAAATGTAACAATATTTGGATGCATCGTCAATAAAAATAATAACATAATTTTTATTTCCTCAAGAAGGTGTAGCATGCAAATCATATAAATCACTATGTAGCAGTTCCAATATCTTAAGAACTCGGTTAACATTATTGAAAGGTTTTCTGGTTATCTTAGTTAACATACGATTCTTACAAGTCTTATTATTTACATCAACATGAGGTATAAGACTCATTTTCGACATGTCTTTAATTCTTTTGTAAGGTACATGTCCTAGTCTAACATGTCATAATTCTATTCAAATTTATACAAGCACTAGTGTAAGTTATTTAAACAAATTCATTATGAAAAGAAGATTTAACATTTAACATAAACGTAACATTACATAAATATAAAAAAACCTTCGAATACACCATGTTTTGACATATATACTTGCCACTTTCATACACTTGTTTGAAGCCACAACTTCTCAAAACAATATCGGACAATAAATTCTTTCGAATCCCGAGAACATGCAACATATTATTAAATTATATATATCTTCGAGAAGTAAAAACTAGCTTGACATTTCCTAGTCCTTTGATTTGTTCAAATGTGATATTTCCCAACTTTAATGTAGATCCATCTTCAATTGGTTGAAAATCATTAAGTCATCAAAGATCTTTACAAACATAATTTATTACTCGTGAATCAACCCACCACGCAACACTATCATCATGCATATAAATTTTTTGAGATATTAGTGAGACGTAATTCTTTACCATAATTATAACTTTGTATTAAAATCTCACATTTTTCCTTTTTTGGATCCTTTGACCCACTTTAACTAAAAATATTCTTGCTTTTACCAACCCGGCAATCCTTACTGTAATTGCCAAGTTTGCTACACTTCTAACATGTTAACTTAAGCTTCTTGATGGAAAAGTTATTGTTGTTTCCCTTAAACTTTTTTATTTCCTTTTTATGTATTTGTATTCTTACATAATCTACTATTTTCAGCCATATTCATAGAAGGTTTTCCTACTTGATTGTTACTCTTAGAGTCCTGATTTTTTTAGCAATTATACTCTTTTCAATCTTAAAATTATTCCAAGTTCAAGTAATGTTATATTTTCCGTGTTATGTTTCAGAATGTGTTTAAACTCTTTCCATGATGGTGGTAGTTTATCTATAACATTAGACACTAAAATGTATTCTTCTATTTTCATGTTATTTTGAATAAACTGACCCATGATTCTTAATAATTCATTGTACTATTCCATGAACGGTCTGATACCAACCATTTTATAATTGATAAATTTACTAACCATAAACTTCTTGATGAAGCTTCTTCGGACATATACTTGAATTCAATTGAATCACACAGTTTTTTTACAGACTCAAAATTTTGGTGTACATCAAATAAAAGATCATACATACCATTTAAGATGTGTTCACGAAATACGTAATCATCGTCCTTCCATTTGCAGCACCTTATTGTTTGCTCTATCATTTCATTTAATTATAATATGATTCAAATCGTTATGGAAACCAAATAGAGGAATTTGAAATCAGAACTGGTGGTTGAAAAGCAACCTTTGAACCTCGCAGGAGTAGGATAAAAGCCTAAAGTTCTATAATCTGATGAGCAAGACTCTCAAATGATTTTTTTAACTTGGTAGTAAGAAGTTGTGGAAAATCATATATGATTTTCTGTTGGTACTTTATTTAGAAGACGATCCTAAATCTTACGATAATACAATATCCTCTCGAGATTGTGTATTTTAGAAAAAAGGTCACAATAATTGATTTACCCTATGGTTTAAAACCAATTGGTTATAAGTGGGTATTTCGAAAGAAATACCTTGATACCATTCAAGTGTTTGATGTAAGATTGGTAGCTAAGATTTTGCGATAAAAAAATAATTAATAGGTAATTTGGATACATATGCTCTGGTTGCGAGAGCCACAAACATAAAAAATACTTTTGCCATTGCATCGGTGTACAATCTGAAATTTGTCAAATGGATGTCAAAACGACAATCCTATATAGAAATCTTGACGATGAGGTTTATATGAAATATTCTAAAGGTTTTGTACTTCCAAAAACTTAATCAAATGTATGTAGGCTTTTTAATTCAGTAGGCTTGATTATTCATATTATGATAATCCAAATAAGAGTTTTACACCATTTACAGAAGGAATTGAGATAATTTATAATAAAACCATTAATAAATGAGTTATAAACCTACTAGAATAATGGTTACTCCACATAATGAAAGACCAAAAATATATTTTTGTTTTTATCATAATGATCATGGTCATACAACGTGATTTTTTTTCAATTAAGAGATAAAATTCAATGGTTGATCGACAATTGAAAATTAAATTACGTTCGTAACAAAAAGTTTTTTCAAAATTAGAAGCAAATGAAAAATGTAATGATTAAGAAAAGAGATGAGATAACAAACAAGAGCTGTTCACCATTTTTGGAGGGGATACTTTAGCTTGAACATCCAATAAATCTCGAATACCATTTTCGTATATGTTTCATTCAATAAAGTATTTTTTCATATTAGTTATAATATTTTTATATATAATATCATTTTCATAACGAGTGTGTCACGTTTGAAAATATCTTGTTGATTGCACCCATCAACACCAAGTCCTTATCCGTCGGAATAACATTAGGTAACATGCACTCGTTTTCTTTCATAAGAAACCTAAGTGTAGTTGGCTAATTACCCAAGTGTAGTTTGTCAAAATTTCCACAATAATACAAATAAATGCAATATAAAAGGCTATATTTATTTATATAACCCCAAAAATTTCAAACACTAGCATTTCACTATTAGTCTTGTAGGTATTATCTATAATTAGAACCTACAAAAATTCCTTATAAGTTCAATCGATGTCGTTTGTGTGAGAAAACCATTTGTGATAAACTTAGAACCTACAGTCATTATATTTTATCCCAAGTAGTTTTTTTCCTACATCTTACCTAACAAAACATGTATGTGATATTGATCGTACAACTCTAATGTATGATTTTTACGTCTCGCATTATAACGTATTATATACGTTAGATACATTATCAACTCCGAATTCCTCAAACCGATTAAAATTTCCCGAAAACGGACATTGACCATATATATATGTATCAACTTTTTCCTTATTGTTTTTGTCAATTTTCTTGCTTTAGAACATCCGTGTAAAAAATCAGAGGATCGTGATTATATTTTCCACATAAAATTTGCATAAACCTTCCACCGGCAACATGAAAAATACTAAATTTAAAAAGGATAATCATATTTTTTTCTCCATTCGATATAGTATTGGATTTAGGTTTAATATTTCTATATTTTTTGGATATCTTGCAAGAAAAAAATAATTTATGAATATTCTATTGTTTTGCATCGACATAGAATACCTAATATATATCCCAACTCTTAACCTAATTGTTCTATCACCTAAATTAGGTTTTGTATAATGTGCATGAATATCGAATATGTACTAATAATATTCTAAAACATCCAATTCTATAACTGGTATCTTGTATTCAGTTTCATATAAAATTTGATAAAAAGTATAATTTTATAATTATAAGTAGCTAGATTACAAAATTTTCTTATCGTATTTTTTCTTTCAATATTACAATAGATATCGTCCAATTGACACAAAATTATATTTGATATAAAAAATTAGTTCTGCCCACGTATCGAATTTAGTCTAAATTGTTGGGAACTATTCCTAGTTATTGAGCCGAACATTTTACTATTTTATTTAAATAAATAAAATTTGATTTTAATTTTTTTAGATCAAGGTTAACTTTTAAACCAATAAGTAGATGTTTTGATTGTAGTTGGTTCAACATTAAAAAAAATCAGTCTTCTATTAAATTTTCGTTTTCTCAATTAAATTAGATTTTGATGAAAATTAGGGCAAATATTTGATTCAGGACATCTCTCTAAAAATAGTATTTCTTGATCTCAAAGAAAATTATATTCTAGATTCATCGCGTTTAATCCTTGAAGTCTTTCTTTTCCCCAATTATAATATGCTTCCCTAAAGAATCTAGAGATCCAAGTTGGCTTGTTTTCGATCATAAGGCCCAATTATGGCTAAAAATTGCTTCATCTCCTCCATCTCCTACCCATGCAAGAAAATATGTTCCTGGAATCCAACATGAGACAAAAGGTAAGGCTAATTCTAACTCAGATGGATCTCTTGCACTAAATGATGATGATTTTTCAGAACTTGAAACTTGCAAAAGGAAACACAACATTAAAGATCTTACAGGCTCTATAAGAAACAAGATGATTACACCAAATAAATCATATGGTGAAATCCTTAGCGAGCTAAACAAGAACTTTACTCTCATACGTGTAGAAATATGTGAAAAGTCTGACCATATCTCAATCAATACAGCAAGGAAAACAAGGAAAGATTGTTAGACTCTTCAAAATTTACCATAATAGGTAAATTTTCAAAAGGTATTCCTAAACTTCATATTGTAACAAGTTTTTTTAATCATTTAAATTTACTGGATATATCTAGTTGGGACATTGGGCATATACTTATTGAATTTTCTTTTAAATACGGTTTCTGTAAACTTTGGACCAAAAATATCTGGACCATTGAACAATACTCAATGAGATTGTTCAAATGGACACCTGAATTTAATCCAAAATTTAAAAGCCCTATAACACCAATCTGGATTGGAATCTCTAATCTTCCAGAATACTTATATAATGAAGCATTATCCTAACTACATCTACTGCCATAGGACAACCTTTAAGATCTTAGATCCCTGAAAAACATAGATTCAAACATAATTATTGTTATGATTGGATAAAGTTAGACATAACAAAAAAACTTGATCTATAAGATGTGGATTGGATTTGGCAGTAACAATGGATGTTGGCTTGATATAAGCTATAAAAATCTTTGATCCTACTGCTCAATCTATAATCATCTTGGCCACAAGAATACAGATTGTAAAAAACTACAATATAAATCTAAAAACACTATTGAACACGAGAATCCAAAAAACTCTAACTCTACCACTATAGACCCCAAAATCAAATCAATAATACTTTATAACCACATTATGGAAGAGAGAAATAATTCTGATTTGATTAAAACCAAGCCTAAACTGAATACTCAACATGTGAAGACTCACAACAAAAGATCTAATCATCTTAATCAGCATAAATTCACATCAAAAGAGTATTCACCTCACTTGGACTAAAATAGGGAAACTTATCCTAAAGGTATTGAAGTTATTGAGGCCATTGAATCACTTGAAATGAGATTCAATACCAATACAAGGTCTGACTTTACTAATCTTGACTCAGAACATCAAACTGCTAATAAGGAAAATATTGGGAGCCTCCCTACTTTTCCTAGTATGAAGCTCAAAGAAATTGATAAAGATTTTAAATATCTTCTTAATAAGAAACTCAAAGAGGCCAAAATAAAGAGAACAAAAATCTTGTGATCATCAAGGCCCTAAAATTTTATGGGCCAAACCGGTATTCCCCTAGTTGTTCTGAATGACTATAAGCATCTTAAATTGGAGCATTCAAGAGATTGGTAATAATGCCTCCTTTATAAGACTCAAATCTCTAAAATTCAAAAGAATATCAGACCTAATTTCTCTTCAAGAGCCCTTAATTGATAAGGATAAATTACTTAAAATTGCTTAAAAGTTGGGATTCCTTAATTTCACTTCTAACTCTAAGAACAAGATCTAGATCTTGGGGCAAGATGATTTTAAATTAGATATAATTATGGACACTCACCTGCTCATTCATGTTGAGGCTACCTATCAAAATATGCTTACAACTTTCAATTTAACTATTGTTAATGCCAAATTCTAGAGGAACCTTAGACTTGACCTATGGAATAGCCTTAAAATTTTGTCTTCTCCTCCTAAAGAATTCATGCTCATAGAATATTTAAATATTATCTCATCTATTCATGAGCAGCGAACTGCTCTACCCTTTGTTTGAGAAGTCAATATTATTTTAATTAAGCCATAAAATATTGTAATCTAGATAATGTTGGTTATATTGGAAAAAAGTATACTTTAACTAATAAAACTAAATGGAAAAGACGAGATAGGGTGCTCTATAATCAAGAGTGGTCTGATTTCTAGTCTAAAACCAAAGTTTTTCATCTTGCTAGAACTTTTTCTGATCATGCCCCCTTAGTATAACCATCTCAAATGAGAAATTTAAATATAAAACTCCCTTTTGTTTTTTAAAATATGTGGACCCTTAATGAAGAATTATTGTCTATAGTTGATCAAAATTGGAATCGGGCTATGAAAATAACAACACTATCTTTAGGTATAAACCCAGAAAACTTAGATTTACTCTTAAAGACTATAACAAAAATAGTTTTGTCAATATCTTTGATTCAATCTATGAAACTGAAAATACTTCCAACTCTCTTGAGCTTAATTTTCAAAACTCCAACTCTCTCGAAGATAAGAAAACCATTGATAAAACTAAGTTTGTTCACCTTCATTTGCTGGCCAAAGAGGAGTCATATTGGCTTAAAAAATCTTACTCAAATTGGAATAAGGATGGAGAATGTAATACTAAAAACCTATCATAGCTATGTCAATAGGAAAATGAAAATAACATAATTAACAGTATTTGTGATTGGAGTTTGGATCTCTCATGTGAACCTAATTAGTGAGTCCGTTGAGAATTATTTCAAATCTTATCTCACTGAACTTCCATCTAATTCTTATTTGAACTCTCTTCAAGACTTAATCCCTAATCTAATTAATGAGTATGAAGATATAAATCTTATGTTTATGCCTAGTATGGAGGAGATTCATAGTGTGGTCAACAATCTTAGCAGTTCTACTGCTGTTGGAAATGATGGTTTTAGTTATAATTTTTTCAACTTCCTCGGATGTTATTAAAGGTGACCTTACTGTTGCTCTTCAATCATACTTCATTGGTCATGGTATTCCTCATAGGATTCTCGCTACCCTAATTTTCCTAATCCATGAGTCTAATAACCCTACCTTATGAAAAGACTTTAGACCTATTAGCCTTTGTACTCTGTTTAACAAGAATTTTATCTAAATTTCTGAATAATAGACTTGCAATTCTTCTTCCTAAAATTATTTCCAATATCCAAGGTGGATTTGTCTTAGATAGAGATATTCAAGACAATATTCTCCTTGCTAAAGAGATAATTTATGATCTCAAGCACAAAACAAATAAGGATAATATTATAATTAAGGTTGACATGACTAAATCTTTTGACAAAATGTCCTACAACTTTATTCTTAAAATTTTATCAATGTTTGGTTTATTCTCTACCTTCATCAAGATGATTTCTCATATGATTAAAGGGATTCACATGTCTATCTTAATCAATGGAGAATCTAAAGGCTACTTTAAAACCATGAGATGAAAGACAAGGGAATTCATTATCCTTTAGATTCTTCATCATAGATGAAGAGTACCTCATTTGAGGTCTTAACAAGCTCTCTAATGGTAATAAATCTATTAATTACAAGACCATAAGTCCTATCATTTGAGGTCTTAACAAGCTCTCTTGCCTCTCATTTGCAGACGATCTGCTTATTTTTACCAATGGTATCTCTCCATATATAGATAATTTGGTCTCTTTCCAGTAGCACTATCAAAATATATTGGGTCAGTTCATCAATCAAGACAAGACTAAAGTAATTACTAAATATAATCTTAACTCTAATACGAAAGTTATTATTGAAATCCATAGTGGCTTCACAATGAGTTCTCTTCCAATCATTTATTTAGGTGTCTCTCTCAATACTAATAATAAAATTATAAAATTTGAGCCTCTTATAACTTTTAGGAGAAAAATAAGTGGGATGGTAAACATTTATCCTATGGTGGTAAAATTACCCTTATCAATTTTGTCATAATAGACTTACCCTTATATCGAATTCAAAACTGCAGTCTTACTAAAACTGTAATTCATGGGATATAAACTATTTTTAATAACTTTTTATGGAGATCTTCTTCTGAGGTTAAAATATTAACTAGACTAAATGGTCTAATTTAACTAAGCCTTTTGGAGAGGGTGCTCTTAACATTATATCTATTAAGGACTTGCAACACTTTTTCTTGCAAGTTGTAGCTTAAATTCAGATCTTAAAAGTCTTTTTTATGCCAAATTTATGGCAAGTATGTATTGTAAATATAATAAGCATCCATTACAAGTTAATGTTGCTAAGTACCATTCCATTACCTAGAAACGAGTGATATCCATAAAACACATTAATGATAATCACATCTCCTAGAAGCTTGGAAAATAGAATGTTGACTTTTGGCTTGACAACTGATGCAAAGACTCCATTTGTATCAAGTTTTCTGAAAATGTTGAGAATAGTTTGTTTAGAAAAGATCATGTGAACTCTTATTGAGACTGAGACATTGAAAACTGGAATTTGATAAAGTTTAGAAATCAAGTAACATCTATTGTAATTAGAAATATACATAACCTTCAAGTAAATTACCTTGTGGAGGACATAATAATTGGTTGTTGTTTAAAAATGGTTCATTCAAAACTAAATAAACTTGGCATTATTTAAGGCAAAATCACAATTTTTCAAATCTATTCAAGAGAAACTGGAACAATGTTTGTCTAAAGAAATTCTCTTTTCTATGTTAGAGAGTTCTTAATGGCTGGAATTCTACTGATAACTCCCTCCAAAAAAACATTTTATCCTAGTCTCTAAATGTCAATTTTGTGAGTCTAATGAAAACATAAAACATCTCTTTGTTGAATGTAAGTATGTTGGAATATTTAGCTTTATTATGCAAACTTGTTTAACATTAATATAGCTAACCATATAACTTATCCTCATCTTTTGAGAATCTGGTTTTGGTCTGCCAAGAATGATGTTCACATTTGAACCATCGTTCTTGTCCTAATTAGTTGGGCTATTTGGCAATTCAGAAACAAAGAAAAGTTCAAAGGTGTCATCCTAAATATTAACTCTATTATTTACTACATTAATCACATGATCATTAATATGGACCAAGTTATGTTTTCCAAAAAATCTCACTGGTCTAATGATGAGCGTGTTATTATTGTTCTCGGTTGCTTCAACCATCTATCCACTTCTAAAAATTCCGGTGTCCTTAACTGGTCTCCTCAAATTCAAGGTAGACACAAGATTAATATCGGTGGCTCTTGTTTGCCTAAATGGTGAGGCCAATAGAAGTAGATTGCTTAAAGATAATGGTGGTTGAGTCTAGAGCACTCTTAGATGGCCTTTTAATGTGCAAAAGTCTAAACATTGATAGCATTGATATATAATATGATTCCAAAATTCTAGTTGCGTTATTTACTATAGGTAACTCTTCATGGACCCTTGATCCTTACATGTCTTGTTGCAAAAACATGATGACCTCTAATATAAATCCAAAGCATATTTTAAGAGTCCAAAACAACGCAGCCGATTGGCTTGCCAAATGGACTATAAAGTGTAAAATGAAAATTGATTTCAATCGTTCTCAGATCCCTAGTGCATTCTAGGCATGAGCTATCTAAGAATTAATGGCTGATTTTGTTTATCTTTCTAAGTAAAAATGATAGCAAATCTGAAGCTTATTTTTCTATTATCACTAACTTGCCAAGCATGATATTCCTGATTAACATCTATCTATGTTTATAATATTGTATTTGTCTAAGAAATGATTTCAGGTAGCAGAAAGGAGGAAATTTAATCGAGATTAGCATTCTCTATCTAAATAAGACTGTACACACATTAGTTTTCTATAATTTTAAGGATTTCATACTTGCTCTTGGTTATATTGGTTCTGGAATATATCACTCGAACTCATAATCTCTTTTCTTCCGACTCTTACTTATGTTTTGCCTCCAAATGGATTCAAATATATGATTAAATATATTTCAGTATTCTTGAAGATTCAAAGAGGAATCGATCCTCTGAAAATATCTTGGTACACCATATGCTTGATAAATGTCATTCTTTCGAACCAAAATCTTCTTGAGATATCAATCCGAATCTGAAAAGCTATTACTCAAATTTTGCAAATCTTCTGGAGTTGGATTTCTCTAACGACATCTCTCAATGGTACAATTTCCTTTTGGATAATAATAGAATGAGATCGAACCCAAAAGCTTTTGTTTGGCGCAAAAAATTTCCTTTGTATCAAAACTATTACTAGCTAAAGTGATGTTTCAATTTAATTAGTAATAAAATGATTCATTTTCATAAAAAATTGAAAAAAATGAATTTTAATTAAAAATTTAAAAGTTATATGATTTCGATAAAAAATATATTTATTATGTTTTTTAGACAAAAAAACTTATATATATTCACAAACGTTCCAATAACAGTTTGCATATATCAAGGACCAACAGCAACACCCAGTTAATATGGTACTATATTGACTAATATTAATATGCTAATATACACCTATATAAAAGGCTCTATTATATTGACTATATAGAGAAATCTCCTAAGATGGAAAAAAATAACCATCAGCTGATCATTTGTATTGAACACACCAGCTCCTGACTGCATACATACAGAACTAGGCGTCCCCCCATACAATATAAAAACATATCACCAACATTTGACATTTTTGTCAAAGGCATTCTGGGAAAACTTGACATTGCCTCGGGACAATCTTTAATAGGTACCATATCAAGGCTCTGTGCAGTTTCTGCATAACAACCTGTAGAAGACAAAAGGTTTTGCTACCCCTTT
The DNA here is from genome assembly GCA_036936605.1 of Limnanthes douglasii subsp. nivea. Taxonomy (NCBI): domain Eukaryota; kingdom Viridiplantae; phylum Streptophyta; class Magnoliopsida; order Brassicales; family Limnanthaceae; genus Limnanthes; species Limnanthes douglasii. Next base: position 77,618,223 of record JAUPFV010000005.1, read on the forward strand.
TGTTGTTCATCAACAATGAGAGATGCTCTAGGAACATTCAATCCACTATCTCTGACTGGACCAGATGGTGATGGACAATCAGTTATACCAGTATAATTTTGTACCAAGATATTTTCTTTAGGAATAGGCGTTTTTACAGTAGCTCCCTAATCTAATATTTCTAAACCACTCGAATGAGACACTCGACAATAGTTTTAAAGCACATCTTGACTTGACTCATATAAATCCAAGGGCATAAGTAGTTCTCCCACTTAGGTTGTTTGGAAATGTTCGAGAAAGAGCCATAATAAACGAGTTATAAAATGGTTGTATCTGGTAGGACTCCTGACTCTTGTTAGGTTGTTTTTTCCTCTTCATAAGGATATTTTCAAAACAGGACTTGAGGGTCAAATTTTCAGTCGGCTCCAACAAACGTTGAAACAAATGTCTGGCACATCCCTTGGGAACGCCGAGCAATGTAAAGGTGTAGGACCGAGGAGTCCTTGAACATTTAACATTATTAACTCCATCACCAAAACTTCTCTCTGTTAAACTTCTATGACGCTCCTTGCAGTCATCAGGCGTACGGTACATCGACTTAAATCGTAGGGAGCTCTAGATGGCATCACTAATAAGACACCAATTAGGACCCAGATCACGCACATGAACGACAAGGGCCTGACTTGCAAGTAGTGACCACGAATCTGTAGAGTCTATACGGGAAGATGAATCCTTTACAGTTTTGGATTTTTTGCGCTGATTCCATCCACCTATCAGATTCATGATTATATTAGGGTTGGATATATTAGTAATCTGGGAAGCTACAGTTTTTGGATTCTTTGAAATAGTCAACCTATGTAAGCCATTTGGATCAAAATGACGAGTCTCCAATCTCTTCGTTGAATTATTTATTTTCTTCTTTTTAGGTTCTACATGTTTTTATATAGATTCATAATGTAAATTGTGTTCTAAGTCTTGAACTGATTGAACCTCCATGCATTTTGGAATCAGGAATTTATCACAAAAAGCACTCGGGCTTTCCTGAAAAGAACGGTTTCCTCCAATTAAAGCATCTGATTTTGTTTAAACTGGGAAATTCCGAAAGCACCAAACCCATAATGACTCAAAATTATATATCTCGAAACAGTGCGCGCTCGTTTCGTCGGAAGTGAGCCAACATTTGGATTATGGGAAGCTCCTTTTCCCAGCATGAGTTGCTCCGATTCATTTGTGTAACCGTCATTAGATGGGTGAGAAGTATGCAACTTCATTAAGTTCTTCCTTTTCTTCTCCGTGTGCTTTGATGATAGCCTACATCCAAAAGCTCCATCCACATGATAAGCATTTGTTTTCCCTTCATTCTTACCGTATGTAATCTCAAGCTGTAAGATATGAGATTCTTTAGATTTCCTGTATGCCTCCATGGAACCTGAAGGAACCACATAGAACAGGCTTTCTTCTGTAAGAGTACTACCCCAAAACATCTCCTTAACCCCTGAGTCCACTGTTTCTGCAACAGATCCTGGCTCTTTAGTTTGAAAGTGAGGAATTGAGCTATTGTAACACATAAATTTGAGTGCATATCTCTGAACACCATACGTGGTATTTTTTTAATGTTATCTGGCTTGAATGTGTTGCTTCTCTCATGTTCCTCAGAAGCTATGCTACTAGCCACCAAGTCTTGCCTACAACTTGTTAAACCAACAAGTAGTGTATTTTTTCGACGCAGCTCTGCTGAACGCCAGAACTGCATGACACTATTAGCTAGGGAAAAAGATATTGTTTTGAGATTTTGAAACTGATTGCGTTCTTTAATTCTAAACTGAGAAGTATGAGCAACTCTATGACAAATTCGAGCAATAGTTGTCATTTTCCAAAAACGCTCCTGAGCAAAATCATTCGCCAATCACTGCATTTTCTCAAGGACAAAGTCCCACCGAGATTTTGGGCTTATGATATTACTATACAGTTTGGTCTTCCTGCTTGCATCTATCTTACAGTTGATATGGGCAACTAATGCATTGATGTTTTGACCATTACATGTTGAGTTCTTTCTATCTCCTCGAAAAATCTTTCATTGCAGTCAACTGAACAGAGCTAGATTCATTCACGATTATTGTTTCACCTTCACAGGGTCGGCATTTAAAGTCAGTTGAAATGGTTTTTATCTTCCTTGCATCATAATTGGGTCTCCCGGACAGGGTAATACTAGAAATTCACAACGTGCCATAATCTCCGACAATCTTAACATCGCTTAACTCAACATAAGTAGTAGAGTTTACATTAGAGATGGAAGGAATATTCTTATTTTGGCCAATTGTTTCAGATATTGATCCCTTCCAAACCCTTGATTCTCCAAGAAAAAGAAATGATGATTGATGGCCAAGGCCAACGTGAGTGTTAACAATATCCATGGAGCTGGACTGTGAAGCATCACAGTTGTTCCTAGATCTATTCCTGCGAGTATAAGGGCGAAAAGAAGTAGACTCCTTCAACTCCTTGGTTTTTCTTATCTTACGCATCTGAGAGACCTACTCGAAATTACAAATTCCCTTTTTCTTTCTAGAATGTATATAGTTTGTTTCACGTGTTGCTTTGGGGTTTTATGATAAAAAACCTTGACACAACTCGTAATCAAATAAGAATACCTAAATTGGATGATATATACGAGTTATATCCCTACAAGTTTATATAACGAAGCTTACAATTTCTCGGCCTGGTGTATTTCGCTTGCTTTTAAGGATGGAAGCACTATTCCATACCTTTGTTTCTCTCTGCTAATGGGCTTGGGTTTACATGCATACCTAAATTTTATGTTTTATCTAAATTTAATGTTAAAAGCATCTATTAGACCTCTTAGAAGAATTTGTGCAGACCTTTTGATAAAGGAGGTCTGAATATCAGAAAGCTAACTTATATACAGAACACTCTTTCTAAAAAACTATGGTTTATTTACAGCAAGAAAAGAGAGCCTTTGGGCTAATATGATGCATGATATATAGTAAAAGTGTTCCTCCTCTTAAAGCAAATTTTAAAAAGCCAAGTTCTCTTACTTGGAAGCGTCTGATTAGTATCAAAGATGTTGCTGAGGAAAACATCAGATGGCTTTTGGGCAGTGGAGAAATGGACTTCTCGATGGAAAACTGGTACAATCAAGCTCACATTCTGGATCACGCCTCCTTTGATGCTAACGTGTGGATCTTGGATGCTAAAGTTAAAACATTTTGGAAGAATAACTGTTGGGACAAAGAATCAATGAAAGGTTTTATACCTGAAAGTAGAATTAACCAAATCCATCTCTACAAAGTTGATTTTGAGAAGCAAGACAAGATGATTTGGACGAAGATGGACTTCAACACCAGTCTTACCTGAAATAGCACAAGACAACATTACAACAAATCCTCATTCTACAAGAAAATCTGGAACACAATTACACCCAGGAAGTTCTCTTTTCATTTATGGAAGCTAGTTAAAAAAAAATCTGTTTATTGATTCAATAATGCAATATAGACATCTAAACATGGATTCTAAGTGTTTGGTTTTTTCTAATTTTGAAAACATTAATCATTTTGTGAATTGTTCTTAAAAAAAGATTTTTTTTAATAGTTTCGTGACATAATTAATTAATTAAATAAATTATTTAATAAAAGTAATAAAAATATAATCTTCTCGAGAAAATAAGCAAATCAAATCTAATCCACAATTAATATTTAACAAAATGACGAGAGCTATTTTCTCATCACAATTTTTATTTTTCCATATTTGAAAAAAAAACTTATTATTTATTTTTACTATCTTGTTATCATTTTACTATCTAATTTATAATTTGATGTTACTATTCACTATGACATTTTTATACAAACAAACACATCATTAAACTAAATTAAAGCCAACATATATAATATACCTTTTTAAATTAAACCCGAAAAACAAAAAGAACCTCAAATTTCTTAAAGATTACGCATGGAAGATGAATACACTCAAACCAAAGATTAGCACCGGAGAACATCACACAATCAATCAACAGGGTGACTTAAATCTTGTATTTTAGTTTTACATTCATCTAATATGAAAATTTATTTTCAAAAAAACTCATTTAAAAAATTTCGATTTTGCAGGTTAAATTCCGAAACACCTAATTTTGATTCAGTATCTTAGAATTATTAGTGTTTTTATTAAAAAATGCATCTAATTACAAGCCAACATCTTGGAATTAGATGTTTTTATATTAAAAAAATGCATTCACTTCCTAGCCATCATCTCAGAATTAGGTGTTTTTATATACATAAAAAAGTTAGCCAACATCTCGGAATTAGGTGTTCTTGTATAAAAAAAACGCATCTAATTCCTAGTCAGCATCTCATAATTAGGTGCTTCAAAAAAAGCGCATATAATTTTGAGCCAACATCTCGGAATTAGATGTATTTTTTTATAATAAAAGAAACACCTAATTCCCAGATGTTGGCTCAGAATTAGATGCATTTCTCATGTAACTCGATTTTTCCAGCATATCGAGCTCTAACAACTCGATAATCGAGTTACATAAACTCGATTTTTTTTTTTTCAAAAAGTCGAGTCTTTCAAATTTCTACCTTTGGAATTAGAGAGACTGCTTCAAGTGGTGGCTATGATTTTTTGTTGGTTAGAAGAGAAGAACTCAGTATGTTTTTAATTTGAAGGTTGTCTACTTATATATTGGATTTAGATAGATATGGTATTTGGGTTGTTGCTAGAGAAAGAAGATAAATAAAATATTATGATTGGTATACTTAGAAAAAAAGAATAAATAAAATATTTTTTTTATAAAAAAATAAAAAAATAAAATATTTTCTATACAAGAGAAATAATAGAACTTACGGGAATAGCTTCGCCCAAAATACAAACCATAAAATTAAGACTAATAAACTGATATTTATTTAATGGTATATTATTGTATTGGTGAAAATCGGCGGAATTTTAAAATATATATAATAATCATTATATAAAAACGTAGAGGCCCAATCAAAAGCCCATTTGTACCGCTTTGATTTGCTTATCCACTTTTTTTATGTCAATTGTGAAACACTTCGAACGCTAAAACCCCTCCCTCCTCCTCTCTCCGTTGTCAGGAACCAAAACCCAGAGAAAAGGTCAGTTCAAATCCTTAGTTATCTTACTAACTCGATTTCTATTGTCTACCATGTTGCACCTTTCACTACTACTCTCTTTGTTTCTCTACCTATTAGTTATAATCTAAGATACTTTCACTGTTCCACTTACCAGTTCAATGGCAAGCCCCAATCATGTTCCATTTATAAATTTAGTTACAATCTTTTGTATTAGATATGTTCTTAAGCCTTAAAAGTTGTTTGGGATTGATAAATGTTATAGCTTTCCCTTTCAATTTTAGCTATTTTTATTTATTACTGTTAAATTAATGAGATTAGTTCGTTAATGGGTCTGATTTGAATATGGGTTGTAGTTTCTTCCAACTCATGCTCTTAGTTCATGATTGTCTAAAATTCGTATTGTCATCAAACCGCAGCTTAGGAGACTACTTTCTAGAAAAGCTTTGTTTAGGAAACATAAACACTAGTCTTATAGTCCAAGAAGGCTTGAAAGTTTTGATTTTTACTCTTATAGTCCAAGAAGGCTTGAAAGTTTCGATTTTTACTCGAACCTAAGTAGAAGTTAACTAAATGTTTCAGTATTTCTGATTGGGTCTCAGGTCGATGTTGTGTGCAACTTATGCTCCTAATTCCTGCCTTCTTTATCCAAGAAGCTTTAATTTCCGTCGGAGGAATCTAAACTCAAGGAACTTTTGTGTGCGTGCTTCCGTATCTGATGATAACAATAGATTTAAAGTCGAATACACTCCTTGGCTAATTGTTGGGTTGGGTAATCCTGGAAATAAGTACCAAGGCACAAGGCACAATGTAAGTATTTCGTCATAATTTATGTTTTTTTATGTGTAGTTATCGGTTTTGTTTGTGGTTGACGTGATTTTGGAATATATACAGGTTGGGTTTGAAATGATTGATCAACTTGCAAGAACAGAAGGCATTTTAATGAATACGATACAATCAAAGGCTTTAGTTGGAATAGGTTTTTTCTTTTACATTTTTATATATATTCTTGGGTATAGTTTCTACTTAAGTTATTTGCCTAGTTTTATTGTAGTTATGTTGCGCCTAATGGCATATGAATTTCGCGATGGGGCTCAGTACAGGTGCTATCGGCGAGGTACCAGTTTTATTGGCAAAACCCCAGGCATACATGAACTTCAGTGGTGAATCGGTTAGATTCAGTTTTTCGTATTCAATACTTCATTTTATAACTTTTACATGACTTTCGTGATACCTTCTCTAATTTAAGTAGGTGAAAAAAGAAAACTGAGATATGTAGAGGTCATTCATTCGCGCAAGTCGATTTCAGTGGTTTTGTTGACCTGTTAACTATGAGTAACTAACAATAAATTAGAAAAGTTTTGCGAATATAGCCAATATGGGTTTACTATTTTATCTTGTACATGAAGTTTTTGGTTATATGGTGCTACTGAACTATAGCCACGCCTGAGCTTTTTATTGTTTCTAACATTATTAAGGTTGGACCTCTAGCTGCACACTATCAAGTACCATTGCGACACATCTTATTGGTAATCATCTTTTCATGCTAGCTTCCAATAGTATGCGTACGAATAAAAAATTTATAATAAGATTTGAGTTGTTGATGTAGATTTACGATGAGATGAGTTTGCCAAATGGTGTCTTACGACTTCAACAAAAAGGAGGACATGGGTACCACAATGGGTATGTAATCTACAAAAAAAGTACCTAGAAACAACTCCAAAACAAATCTCCGATTTAAATATCTTTTTATTTTCTAATATTTGTCATAGTGTTTTGCAGAATGAAGAGTGTGATGGACCATTTGAATGGTCGTCGTGATTTTCCTCGGTTGAGCATAGGTTTGTTCCTTCAGCTCCGTAGATTAAGCTTTTAATATACTAATTTGAGGCTTGTTTGGTATCCATAGGTGTTTTGGCCTTAAGGCGAGCAAAATATCTCTTGTGTGCGTGCACTTTCGTATCTTTCTTCAATTAATACCATTGTTTTGACTTTATTTTCAAATCTCACTGTTTGTCAGGTATTGGAAACCCTCCTGGTGAAATGGACATGAAGGCGTTTCTTCTTCAGAAATTTAGTCCATTGGAGAGAAAACAGGTATATGACACTCTGGCGCCGTTCTTCTTTTATAATTTAGTTGTAATGTGTAAGCTAATATCGGCTTGGTGGACAGATTGATATAACACTTGAACAAGGAAAGGAGGCTGTTAAGACCGTCGTGCTAAATGGATTCAACGATACCATCTCCAGATTTAATTTAGGACAAAAGTACAAACATCACAAAGTTTGAATCATATCATACATGTTTTCTTGTAATTGTAAGTTTTTAATATATAAGAATAAGCTACTCCAATTTTCCAGAATTATTTTTAGATATAGTTTCCAATCGGAAATCACACCCTAAGTACCATCTCACATTGGTATCCAAAAATGTGTTAATGCTTACTAAATACTCATTTCAACAAAATAGCTTTATTTTTTATATTTAATTTCTTTTAACACCATAACTATTTCAATCTAAGTATATAAGCCTTCTTTTGAGAAATAATTGGTGTACTGAATTTTGAATTTATCACCCGCCGCCGCTCTTTCTTAACCTTCTAAAATATCCGTCTTCTAAAATATCCGTTTTCCAAAGTGGGTCTGTTTGTTAAAAAATTTCTTTTAACCTATCAAAATGTTTTCCAAAAAAAATCTGTTTGTTAAAAATTGTGATTGTGATTAGTCCGTGGACGACAACCACCGGGAATCTCTCGGTGGTCCTTCCGAACGTCGTCTACCACCACCATCCTCCACCATTGTTCAACAAAAAGCTTACGTTAATCTATCGGCGAGCACCTTTGATTAAACCATATTTTCGTCGAAAAGTTAAGCTTAATTCACGTCAATCAGAGTCTTTCTTTCGTCCTCAACGTCAACAATCGGTAGCCACTTCCAAGGTAAGGTATCTACTGCAATTTAGTAGTTTTTTCGTTCTTGTTTTTACCACTCAACCTGAATCTGAACTGTACGAAATCATGTATGTTACTCGATTTTTTGTTTAGAAGTTGTTTAGGTGACCTTTGTGGTCGAGTTTTTTTATTTTCAGTACTCTGTAATTTTCCGGTAAGATTTTACAGTTTTGTGGTAATTTAGGGAACATGATGCAATTTCCGTGAAGAGGATGCGATTTTCAAGTTGTATATTAACATTGCTAAATACGTATTAATCTGTCGTTGTATTTTTAGTGTTCAATAAATACATTGTTGGATACGTTAATATCTTTATAGTTGTTGCGAGTTCACTTGAGTCTGATATTGTCGCCGCGTTTTGAGGTGGAATAAAGACATTGCTAGATACGTTAATATATGTACATTCGTTGCGAGAGATGAACATTTTTTATGCAACCCATGATCAGCAGTTGCTAGATTACTCATCCAAATTTCCATTTACTAGTGTTAACACACATTGCGATTTGTGTTCCAACTAGTTTGCTAGATAGGTTACTTATTAGTAATTATATATATAACATTGCTAGATTGGTTTAAGAATTGATAGATCTATTTGTTTCCTAACACATTCCTGTTTTCTAGCTTCCACTACAATAAACTAATACAACCTTCTACAATGCAATGCAGTGTAGTATATGTCGAAAACCCAAAGTTTGCATTTTCAAATTTAGTCACCAAACAACTATTATTCTATTGTCCGAGTTTGAAAATTTTGAAACTCTTCAAGAGTACGCTAAAAGCAAATGGCAGGATCTAGTTAGAGGTAACTACACGATTAGCTATTCGTGTGGTGCTCACACAAATTGTTTGTTTAGTAACGAGAAAGATTTTATTAGTTTGGAAGTATATCTTGATGTCGAGCGTCTCAAGACTGTTGATTTTGTTATTGAAGAAGAAGTGGTCGATAAAGTGTCTGCATTTAAACGTAAACAGCCTAGTCAAATTTTTGAAGAAGTCAATAAAAGCCAATAAAAGAGCGGGGATAGTAGTAAGGGTCAATCTATATATACCCAATTCCGGTTTAAGTATACCCAATTCCCAATTTTGAGTATACCCAAAGGTTGTATAATTATACCCAATTTTTTCCAAAAATACCCTTTTGTAGGTATATAAGTCATTTTTTTACTAATCTTCATCCAACACTTTTTTCCTACAACTTTCTCTCACTTCCCTCACTTCTCTTACTTCCCTCACTTCTCTCTAAACTCTCAAAACTCTCTTCTCTAAAAAAACTCCCACCTCTCTCTAACATTTTTCGGCGACCCACCACTTCTTCCTCCCCTTCTCCTCCTCCTCAATCATGGTGAAGAACAAAAACCCACCACCAACTACTACGTAAGTTCCCTAATTCAATTTTGCAAATTAATTTAGTTAGATTTTTATTAGAGTTAGATTAAAGTTAGATTTTAGGTATGAATTTAGGATTAAGGTTAGATTTAGGTATGAATTTATGGTAGATTAGGGTAGTTTTAGGGGCCATTTTCTATCCCGGTATATGTATTTCAATTGGATGTTCGATTTTTAGTTTTTTTTTTTAAGTTTACGGATTATATCGTATGTTATTAACTTCGTTTATTTTTTGTTATTATTTCAGGTCTGATGTTGTCGAGCCGTGACCCCTTCCTCGGTCTAGGGTGTATCCCTCGGGATCACGGGTGACACACCCGGGCAAGAATTTGAAGATGGTACGAGCCGTCGAGGATGAGAGGGTCCGCGATGCTAAGCGGGAACGAGAGTCATCAGAGGACCCTGAGACTAGACGTCTTAGGGAGGAGGAGGAGAGGATCAGATCAGATCGGTCTTTGCGCCGAATCAACCACGGTAAGAGGAAAGAGAATATTGTTCAGAAAACAATGGACGGCAGTAGAGGTGGAGGCTCCTCATGACGAGAGACGTCACATGTAAACCGATCACCACTTCCCGCTACCAGTGCTCCACCACCTCCCGCTACCAGTGCTCCATATCCACCACATGTTAGTGAGAGGGTGGATGCTACCGGGGACCTTGAGTAGGATACGATAGATGAGGAGCATATTGATGCGATACACACCGAGGAGCAACAGAAGACGTTTGTATTTCTGAAATGTAACAAGATACCTCTATTTCCTGACTAAAAGGAACATGAGGCATATCACGTCTTCATCAGGCAGGTAAGTATCAAATTATTAAACGGTATCATATGTTTTACTTTGATTTATATTTGACTTAGTTTTTTATTTACAGTCCCGTACTTCTTTAGGCATACAGGCACATTATAATGTGCTTCGTATGTGGGACCTCAGTGCTCAACTAGTGGTGCAGCGACACTTGGTGCGGACTCCTTTCGGTCCTCTCATAGCTCACTTACCTCAGTACTACACGCATTCAGTACTTGATGAGGTTTTTGTTAAGCGTTGGCATCAGGAGACCAACACTTTCCATTTCTCGTCCGAGGAAATGACGATTACTCTAGATAATGTCAGCTGCATTACAAGTCTCCATGTAGTTGCCCGAACTTTGGATATAGTCATGGCTCCGCGCGATGAGGCATATAACTACTATGCTAGTATGTTGGGGTTGACAGTGGATGAGGTCCGTTCTGAGATACAGTCCACTAGAGGAGGCGTTGGCTTCAAGATAAAGTGGTTGCGAGAAAATTTCACCAGGGGTCGCTACATCGAGCAGACTGATGCAGACACTATCCGCCAGGTATCACGAGCATACCTCATGTTCTTATTTGATTGCACTATTTTTACGGATACTAGTCAGAAAAGCGTCAAGGCTGACTATTTGTACGGGTTGGAGAACGTGGATTCCGGTTTGTGGGACATAGCGTGGGGTACGAGTGCATTGGCATTCCTATTCCGTGGTTTGGGTGATGCTTCGAAAGCATCAAAGTATACCGTGTACGGATTTTTAGCCATGCTAGATTGCTAGATTTATGACCATTTCCCCTCGTTTAGAGCCTCTGAGAACGCGGACCACGTAGCGAGGTAGCCTAGGATTGTCAAGTGGCTACCGAAGCGGATTGTTGGGCAAAACATCCGCCCCAGATCGGTTGTGTGTACTATCCTTTCAGATCAGAAGGAGAAAGATGTAAGTGTTTATATTTAGTAGTAAGTAACATAGTCATACTAAGTTATATTTTTTTAACATTCTAAGTATTTTACTATATTTGGAACAGGTCATTTTCGAGTCATACGAGGATATTAGAGTCCAGTTCCCCGTGCAGGAGATCCGCACCATTGTTTATCCTTTCTGGATGATGAGCACGGTCGAGAGTTACATGCCTTGTCGCGTTATGCGCCAGTTCGGACGCGTTCAGGATGAACCCGAACTCCCACTTGTACTCAGAACGGGTTACAAGAATGGAGATTTGGCTAGGTACACATAACGAGAAAGTGCATGGCTGGATTAGCATCAACATTTACTTTCAGAGGATCGGTTGACCGTTACCATCGCCACTTATAGACAGTTGGCGATGAACACCTAATGAAGGTACTTAGCTGAGTATGGTTCGCATATTATTAGTCCACCCCACGCACCGCAGACGATAGATTGCTAGAGGTTGTTCGGTTGATTGTTACATTACCTCTACATCGAGGGGAAGAGGGTGTGATTCAGTGGAGAGATCAAGTCTTGCAGCTCTTCTCTCCTTGGTTATTTGTTCTTATTGTTGGACTTGTTTTGGCTATGTTATGATCTATCTTTTCATTCACGTTTATGTTTGTTATCCATTTCGAGGATTTGTATTATGACTCATAGTATTTTCTTTGTTTATGAATGTTAGTATTTTCTTTTCATTTTCATCTTAAGTAACTCCATTAAACTATAAATTCACAAATTTACCAATTCGAATAACAATTTTTAGGTACCCAATCGACAATCAATTTTAATTCGTTCAAATTTAACGCTTAATAATATTCGTTTAATCCGCTTGCAAATTTAACTGGGACAGAAGCTTCGTAAAAAAAATTAACATCAAACGTTCTAACGGCTCACTAAAAACCTAAAACAAAACAAATGACTCAAAATCCAAAAAAAATATTACAGGTCATGGTGCACCATTGGTACGCAGTCATGAGTACCTTTGGTGCACACTACTGCGTATCAATGGTACAATTGTGTGTGCATCAGGGGTACAATGTAACGCGTACCCATGGTGTACTGTACCATCCGTAAATGAGGCATGTACCGATGGTACAATTCACCGGCCGGCATGCCATGTACCTGCCGATGCATGGCATCATTGGTACGCAGTGAGGCGCACCGATGGTGCCTCAGCCTATGTACCTATGGTGCACCATGAATGCACCATAGGTACGCAGGGTGGTGTACCGATGGTTCCGTAGACTTGGCACAATCGGTACACCCAACTGTGCACCAAAGGTACACAGTAGGTTGTACCTATGGTGCACAGTTTTTTCATGAAAATTTTCCCGCTTTGTTATTCCCGCCTAGTTTTTTTCGCGCTCTCTAATTCCCGCCAAACTAATATTTTTATTTTCTATATAAGGAGGTCTAAGTTTGATACACCAAACACACAAATCTCTTCTTCCAACCTAAATTATTTGTTTCTTTATGGGATGGAGTGTGTTTGACGATGCTCATCTACTCAAGGCTGCAAAACACGTGAAGTCTACATCTACACAAATGCCTCAATCTCGTACTCGTGAGGAGGTAGCCACTAGGTACAGATGTATAATTAGTGGACCAATGTTCTTGGTGTTCAACGAGCCCCCAGAAGTTAGGAATGAGGCATTCGATTCATTTGGTTTAATGATCACAAATTATTTGTCGTTAGAAATGGTAGAATATATTCATTCAAAAATCTCCATGAAGGAGGAAACAATACGTATCCTCAACGAAAATGGAGGATACGATTTTGACTAAAGATCTGTTTAATCTCAAGTTATGTACCCATGTTTTCAGATGTTATTGTTGCGTATTTGTAATGTTTAATTTTAAATTATGTACTCTTGTTTTTTTAGGTTATTGTTGCTTATTTGTAATGTTAAATTTTAAGTTATGAAATGATGAGTTGCTTATTGGTATAAGTTGGAAAATTTCATGAATTACCGTCAATATTAAAAAAAGTACCAAAACACAAACCACTAACAAATGAGTACAAAACGTTATGAAAAAGTAAACAAAGTGCTAAACAACATAAAACCGACCAAAAGACATAAACTGACTAAACAAATTCATCAAGATTAGTTACTTGTGGGAATGAACAAACTAGCTTTCTCCCGTCAAGCTCCGTGTATGTTTTGCAGCGACCAACTATTGGTAGCTCCTAAGTTGTAGCCTCTTCACTCTTCAACTTTTGTCACGTAGGATGTATGTATGCGCAAGGGCATAGTGGCTTGATTGATAGCTGTTAAGTAAGACTAGAATTATAACTAAACATTGAGTAATACAATCGTAATTAATAACAAAACCATAAATCGAATGACTTACATTGACGAAGTGATTAGTATCAACGAATCCAAACCCAATTTCACGTCTTTGGACCATAATCGGTGGTTTACCGCGTAGAGGTAGAAATGTTTGACTGCAGTCGTGAGACCCCACGATTGACCTAAAATAAACAATGCATTCGAACTTGGTTGCAATCGCAATGCCTATTTCCAGCATTGTCATCCAATATTTGGGTGATGCTGGAGTGTCGTAGTAGTTTATACTTTCTCTAACCTTCAGGTACTTCTATTTACCGTTATATATCTTGTTGTATGTGTCATAGTTGTCCATTAGTTCATCGTAGATTGCCTTCCGAACACCTTGCCAAACTTTTCATGACCGTACAACCCAAACGAAACTACTCTATATCCATAGTGATCATCTTCCCTAACATCATTTATGCCCGATATAAAAGGATTGAAGTGAGTCGGAAACCAATGCAAAAAACCTTTCGGGTCGTATATAAGTTCTTTGACTCCACCAATAGGTGATTGTACGATGAAGCTAGCAAGCGAGGAAATGGAAGAACTATGAGTACGAGGTACTTTAGGCACATCTTCCCAAATCGTATTTGCACTAGCAACCGCTTTACCATTTTTAAATTTTGGTACTTTTAAAGAGTTCATCACTGAGTCAAGACTGGCCTTATCAGCATCATCCACATGTTCCCATTGGCATTTGTCCCGTTTGGTGGATGATGTATCGACAACGAGTTTTCATTTAACCTGCGGACAGCCTTGGTGTTTCTGCTTCTCCAATGGCTCTAGCAAGGAGGATGTTTTAGGATAAACAATTTCAAACCATTTCTTGTAAATGTGTTTTATACGACTTTTATCTTTTGTCTCCATAACATCGGTTACTAGCTTTTCCAGATCATCTTTGAGAATCTCCATCGTCGTACGGTATGAATGAGGCGTTATTTCTAACCTTGTCCAGTGGTTGTGAAACGCTTCTAACGATGCAAATTTTCCGTTTTTACGCCACTTGGAGATCTGGTGGTAGCAAGGTATACCATGGGTAGATTTTATCGCGCATATACAGACGTCATTATGTTTAACATCCGACCCATCTTCGACAGAGATCATCTTGCTATCTTCGGCCTTCTCTACTTTGTCGAAAAATAGTTCTAACGCCATGTGAAAACCTTGCCTCGAATTTGGTCAAATAGTTTGTCGGCGAACTTATGCAGCGCTATGTAACGAATCTTCTCAAACGATGACCTAATGGCAGCATATTGGATTTCAACTAGTGAATGAATCATCCCCCAAAATAACTCAAAGTTAATTTGCTTGTACGCGCTTTAGGTTAGAATGAGCATTCTCGACGCGGTTAGTCGTACAATGTCCCAAATACAAGTTATTGTTCGTCTTCCAAACAACGAATTTGTCCGTGTATTTATCGAGCCACGATTTTTTAGTGTATTCGATTGAAAGAAGGTAGTCTTTATACTCCAATAGCATGTCTCGTCGGGCGTGATCGAATTCAATCTCTGATGTTGCATACTCAATCTTCTTCCAAGCAGAAACAAATTTCACATGATCATTTTTCTCGGGGGAATATTTCCTTGTTTTCCCCTGAACGTTTTGGGCTATGTGCCAGTGACATAACATATGCGTTGTATCTGGGAATACCACTTCTATGGCGTTCATCAACGCTAAATCTCTGTCAGTCAGAATGACACGTGGTTCTTCAATTCTATGAACGGATATCAATAACTTCAATCAGTCTAACACCCATTTGAAGTTGTTTAACTTCTCACCGGATATGAAATCAAATGCCGCACAGTACATCAAACCGGTACACGTCACACCCACTATCTCAAACAATGACATACCATATCGTATGACTTTATCCATGATCAACACTGTTGGAAATGTCCGCAAAAGGTCAACACTGACTGGATGGGCAAAAAAATATATCTGTAATGACTTGTCCATCGTCTTCACCAGATTTATGAAATTCATAATAATTATGTGACTTAAGCTCTCCCAACAAGAACTGGAGTTGTGACCTACCCGCCTTCTTCAAAACCCTGCTTTTCTGTCGTGCATTGTAGATGGTGCGCATAGAAGAAACATTATCTTCATTTAGCTTCTTAACACCATTCAGTATATCTCTAGGGTTAATTCCAATATAGGTCGCTCGTTCAAAATATTCCATCTCTTCATTGTTCAAACAGCCAGCAAAAGAATGACCGTCTAACTCTTTTGAACTCTCGTGGTTGTGAATACCACATTTCATTTCTAACTTCCATTGATCTGGTTCCACCATTAACCCGAGAAGCTCAAATGGGAAACCAATCTTTTTTGTTCCTATAGACTTCCTTTTACGGTCTTTCTCAACTACTCTTGGAGTATACTTTCCCGACCTCTCACACTGGAAAAACATCATAGGACCTTTTCTACTATTTACTTTATCGCGCCGACTTAGGTTGATAACCAAACCATGGCGTTTTCTTGTCTTCGTCACCCACTTAATTAACGCTTCTTGTGTATAGAACTCGGTGTTGAAGAACAAATGACTGTAGTCAGTAGCGAAAGCTTCCTCAGTCCCATGGGCGACATCCGTACCCTGTTATACAACAACAAAACACAACTCGCAATCAGGTAAAATTAAAAAGGGGTAAAAACCTTTTTTTTTTAAATTGCGCGAACCACTGGTTCGGGGTCCCTAGAACCAGTGGTTCTAGGCCGTACACGAACCCGTGTACCACCAGTTCTAAGGCCTGGAACCGGTGGTGCTGGGGCCTCAGTACCGAGCGGACTGAGGCCCCAGCACCACCGGTTCTGTGGCCATGGAACCGGTGGTGTGTGGCAAAACCCGCTGAAATCTCACCTTCTCCGACGACTGGAGCTCATTTTTCGGCAATATTTCATCATCTTTTTTCTCTGGCGACATCAACTCCTCCACGCTAATCCATAGTTCTGAGCGACTCATGATCGATTTTGTGTTTTTCTTTAGAATGAGGTTGAATGTTTTTTATTGTATTTTGAAGTTTGAAGTTGATTTTTAAGATTTTCAGAAAACTAGACTATTTGGATGATAAATTCACTAAAGAAGAGTGTTTGTTTGGGTATAAATAGCGAAATAGGTTATTTGGTTAATTGGGTATACTTAGGATACACTTAGTAGTTTTTTACTTAATGGCATTTACGTGATTAATTGTAACATCTAGGGTAATTTGGTCATAAAAAAGTTAAAGTAAAGTCAAAAGAGGATTTTGGGTATATTGAAACCGGAATTGGGTTTATATAGCCATACCCTAGGGGTGTAGTATTTGGAGATATTAATACTTATTTCGGTTTGCTAAAAGGATACTTCAAAAGGCTAAATATTCATGATATTACAACAAACTGCCATTTGGATTTAGCTGTCGACAATGTTTTCCGATGTTGTTTTATAGCGTTCGGCACGTGCCTTCAGGGTTTTCATTCATGCCGACCTTTGCTGTACGTTGACGGAACCGATATAACCGGGAAACATGGTGCCGTGTTACTCTCAGCAGTGGCAAAGGATGGCAACAACGGTGAGTCCCACTGTATCTAGTATGACATTGCTAGATGCTTTAATATACCATTGCTAGATACGCATAATATTACATTTATATCTGCATTAATATAAAAATGCTAGATACATGTATGTGTAATTGCTAGATACGCCTAGTATGACATTGCTAGATAGACTACGATGACATTGCTAGATATATGTAATAAAAATACAGAACACACTTAACTGACATTGCTAGATATGTTACATTGAGTCTGCTAGATAGGTTGTATCTACTACAACTGAACCATGCGATTTATGTTGATTCGTACGTTGCGTTTTACCTTATAATTACGGGGTTGCTGCAGGTCTTTTTCCCGTTGGTTTCGGCATTTCGGCAGTGAAGACTCGGACAACTGGTTTTGGTTTCTTCAAAGTCTTAAACCTCATTTGCTAAGGAGCCAAATAACATTTATTTCAGACCGCCACGCTGGTATTATTAACGTTGTAGCTGTTATCTATCCCAATGACTACCATGCTTATTGTATCTTCCATCTACTTTATAATTTGAATAAAGCTCTTGAAAAAACAAACAGAGAGTATAAAAAATAATATGCTAGTGATGTTTAAGAGTTGTACTTGTTCCCAACAGTCGACCTTTTTAACCAACAACTATCACAGTTTCAACACCAAGGGGGTGATTGTATCTCTAATTTTTTAAAACAATTTTCCCCTCAAAAGGTATGCTCAGGCATACGTCAAAGGCAAACAGTATGGGGAAATGATATCAACAGCTGTCGAATCATTCAATGCACAGATGAAAACATTATGCAATCTACCTATAGTGGAATTGATCGAAAAGATTAGATTTCTGCTTATAACTCAGATATCTAGACGTTTATCGGATGGTCTAAGCTGGAACATTAATTCATGTCTCGAGTTTGACAAGAAGTTTAAACAGAATATACAATGTGGTCAAACCTGGGTATTACGTAAGTCTTCTGCAGCTTTTTTGAGGTTTTATCAGACCTGTTAATGATGGTAAACATGCTTGATTTCAAATGTACATGCGGTTCTTCACAACAAGAATTTTTCTCATGCCCACACGCATTGGTTGCAATAACATCTTTAAGCAAAGATCCTATGACTTTAATAGAACTCTTTTTCACTACTGTAAATTCCAGGTCTAGTTACTATTTTAACATACCGTCTATAATAGATTTTGGCGAAGTTTCCATCCATGACGGGTATGCCGAGCCAGAAGTTCAACCACCTAACGTTAAAAGACGATCGGGACGACCGAAAAAAAAACCATATTCCATCGAAAGGAGAAGTAACCACCAGCCGGTCGAGGTGTATCCTCGTTCCAAATCAGGACACAGCATGAGGTCTTGCGATGCTCAATTTTAAATTTAACAAAGTTGTGATTTTAAGTTCACTTTTTTCGATATGTCAGGATAAGTGCTTCTTATCTTGCGATTTATATGTTATTTGACTGGTAACATTGCTAGATACGTTGTGTGACTGACTGGTTAATTCAATGCTTTACTCTAATTTGACATTGCTATATACGTTATTATGACATTGCTAGATATTGCTTGCTTGACATTGGTAGCTGGACTAACATGACATTGCTTCATTCCTCAAGTTGACATTGCTATATAGACTATGATGACACTGCTAGATACATGTTATGGTATTGCTAGATAAATTTAAAAGACATTGCTAGATACACTAATATAACATTGAGATGACGTTGCTAGATATGCCTTACATCTCCTTGCTAGATACACTAACAGTATCATACATTTACACTACTAGATACGGTTTATGTGAATTTCCTAAATAACCTAATTGTCATTTCTAGATAGCCTAATTTAACATTGCTAGATACCCTATTATGACATTGGTAGATAGTCTAATACAACATTGCTTGATAACCTTAAATAACATTGCGAGATAGGCTATTGTTATATTGTTAGAAACATTAAAAAGACATTGTTATATATACATGGTATGACATTTCTAGATACTGCATCATCTGGTTAATAAATTACGATTATTTGTTTGTAACTACCTTTATAACTGCTTTGGTATACTACTTCCTCTCTAATGTTTAGAAAAACTATAAATATGTCATTGCTACTGTAAACATCCATAAAACACAGATATAACAAAACAACTAAAAATATAATTAGAAATTAGATTAAAGGTCCATCATGCAAGGCGTTACATCAACCTGGATACCTCAACCCTCACAAAAAATAAAACATCTTTGAGGGTTGTTACATTTTACTCCAGGAAACAAAAAAACATACTAAATAAAAAAACATTATGCATGAACTACCATAACATCAATCTGAATCATCATCGTCCTCCTTGTTAGACTCTTCGTCTTCATCTTCTTCTTCCTCCTCTTCCTCGTCCACTTCCTCATCCGTTTCCTTCTCATCATATCGTCATCATTATCATCATCATCATCTGTGTCCTTGGGTTCCTCGAACGACTTGTTGTCCCAACCATCATTCCTGCGCTTGCGTTTGGGAAGTTTGTTAGGGTCTGACTCGTAACCATCGAAGGATCAGGAGTTCCCTGTATCGTACTTGTCCTCAAACTCGAAAGACCAAACAAAGTAGTTATTGGAGTCTTCAGATGAGTACTTAGAGGTTATGGTCCTCTTGTACGGCGATTAGTCCCAAAAATAGTCGGATAACCAGCCGTCCGATGATGAGTAACTGACGGAAATAGGAGACGAAGGGGCCAAATCTTAGAGAATGCAGTGAGTTTTAGAGAAGTGGTGTAAAATGAATAGCCTAAAATCTCAGTCACTACTTATAGCCAAACGCAATACCCAATGTTACGTCTAATCTAAAAAACTACAATTAATTCTAGACATCTAGTTAATGCATTTGTAATGATTCAATATCTATCTTTGTCTTGTCAAGTAATAAATTAACCAATAGGATAAGTAACCATTTTTTAATTACTAACAGAGATAGGTAGCAGTCATATCGACGTTATTTAATGAACTCGTATGCCAATATACCATTCTCCAATGCATTAATATAGTTGACACAATTTATGCACATTGGTACCCAAAATATGTCATTGCGAGTTAAATTTATATGACATTGCTAGATACGCCTTATACGACAGTCCTAGATACAATAACATGACATCGCTAAATACGTTATTGTGACATTGCTGGATACACAAGATGATAAGTTGTGATTGGTTATATAGTTTAACACTAGTTCTACCATTGTTAGTTATGACATAAAAAAATGTTCATCCAACACTAAAGTCTAAACAAGAACCTTACTAACAGCATCCAATTTAAAATGAATTACATACTTAAACAATTGTCTAAAAAAAAACGAATTTAAAACTGAATGTAACTACCATCGTCGGTTTGTGTTTGAATAATTTAGGAAATGCTTAAAGATTTTAGCTCTCTTTTTTGCGGGCATATCATCTCCATATTTCAAAGGAACATGCCCTTTTTGAATGATATCTTTTGCATACTCACAAACAAAAATCCCCTAGTCAATGCTGTCATTTTTCTGCTGTGGGATATTTCTCATCGTCTTGATTTTGTATCCACCCTTCACAGCAGGTATGTATTTTTTCTTCATGCAATAGGCCAACTGTAAAATCAATTAACCCCATATTACATTGTGATTTGTGTTATATAATTAATGTGATTGTTAAAGAGCGTACGAGTTTGCGATTGATATGAAAATAATTAGCCGTATCTAGAAATTACCCCATATCGCACCTGCGATATGTTCACTACTAAGGCTGATGCAAAACACTTCCATTAAGGTAAACCAACTGAAACTATGGAAACAATTACCAGGTCATCAGCAATGTTCATTGTCTTATCTCCAATGTGTTTGCTCCAGGGAAACAGTGGGTTGTAGCGACTAACAGTATCATTCTCGATGTCAATGACCAACAACGTCCAGTGGTTGATTCCATCCTTGTTAATGGCGTAGAGAGGAACAAGTCCAATGTATGTGTCCGGTCTCATTGTCTCAAAAACTTCATCCACAATGTGTGACATGTATCCCTTGATGGCTAGCGTTTGCTGCATTTTGTAACATTACTATAGGAAGTATAGAGTTTTGAGTAACATAAATAATTCCACATGCACTTATAATTTCAACTCCAGAAAGTTGAATTGCGCTGACCATACAGGTAAACTTATCATCGAACCCTTTAACCGGTAATTTCCAATTGGCATCCTAGAGCAGCTTATATATTCAACCATTTATGATCTATGAACGTGCCATTATATGTTAAATAACATGTAAATGACAATGATTAAAATCAAACAACGTTGTATACGTAAAAAATCAATATGTTGGTCTTCTATGACATTCCTATAAATGCTAGATGTGGGTCATTGCTGGATACCTAATGTTACAATGCTAGATACGTTCAATATGTCATTGCTAGATACATTAATTTGATGTTGCTAGATAAGCTTTACATGACATTGCGAGATACCGTACCGTGACATTGCTAGACAGAGTAATTTGACATTGCTAGACATACCAATTTGACATTGTTAGGCATTACTAGGTATATTAATTATACATTGCTATATATGCCTAGTACGACATTAAAATTGTAATAAAACATAATATTACCTTGAAATCTACTTGAGTTTCATACGGGAGTTCCATTATCTCACTCATACTAATGGAAAGCCTATACAAGAACTCTGACATTGGAAAATACCATACTTCTGGATCGTCCTGCTCTTCTTCTCTGTTAATTTGTAACACCGTGTTGTACTCACTTACATCTATTAGTTGCGTTGTGGCTGTACGTTTTGGCCAATATTTGTAACTCACCCGTGGTTCTCTCACCTGAGTCTGAGTAAGTAAGTTCCATTTTGGAAACTCATCAGCAACCACCTGCAATATATTCAATTAATTCCCTAACATTACGTTGGTCGATGACGTTAAGACAAAGATCCACTTACATCGAGATTTATTGAACCTTCGTCAATAGATTCCAAAGTACGTCGCTTCTCTTTTGAATTTGCTACAACTTTGTCACATTCTTTATAAAAGGATTGCGTGCAGTCTACAAAAATTTCATCAACAAACGGTATATCAGAATGTACGGGAAGTGTGTATGATGCTGCTTTATCTTGTCTAGGTGTTTCATACTTAATGGCCGCTTTTTGCAAGTTTTTCGATATCTCTCCACCAACCTGTTTTATTTATTCTGCTCTTTCAGGTTGCATAAGTAATTCAGACTTCGTTGTGTGTTGTTGTTCTTCGTTATGAATTTGAATAACTAATAGTTTCCACTGTTTGCGATACTTGTTCGCACTTCGCTACTTCCTGCTATTTGTTTGGTTATGGCATTGCTAAATTACACTAAGTGTTACCCATATGCATTGCAATTTACGTGCACAACTGATTGCTAGACATAGCAGTTTAAGATATATTTCTAGGCACCATGCATTACGATTTACGTGTATTAGTGCTTGCTATTTTAGTTATTCGAGTCGTTACGACTTGCGCGCAATTAACATTGCTAGTCGTAAACATATATGAATGTAATTTACAAATTCAAGGAGCTCAAGGTTGTGATTGCCTCGTAAACCCTTAGTGTGATTTATATGCATTCAATATCGTTACTCTTTTGACCATAAAATATGGTTGCATATTAGATGACCAACCTAACATTGCAATTTGTATTATTTTTTACCTTGTAATTGCTAAATACCTTATATTTTTAATTGCGATTTATGAGACATCAACATATTATTAGACATAATTGTATCCTACGAAAAACAATTCATGCTGCAAACAACAAAAAACCATTGCAAGTCTAAAACTTTTCTTATAGTGTCGATATCAAACCTAGACTTTGCAAACAACAAAACAACAAACCATCGTAGTCAATATCAAACCAAGACTTTGAAAACCTCAAAATATACCGACATATAATACTAAATACTATTGAATCTTAACAATTCTAAGATCCACTTACATCTTCAATTCATGTCTCTACCACACTCTGGTGCTCCCTGCTCTTTCCCAATAGACGATTCGTCAATGTTTTTGGTTGAATCTGCAGTGGTTTCAACCAACTGCTTTGTAGCTTCTTCTTTACCCAGAACCGTCTAACTGCTTCAAAGTTTGTTGTATCCCTTGCCTTGTTGATGACAGAGTCGTTTCCCCCGGTTTCAGCATTTCTTCCCTCCTCTGTATTTTCTGGTTTCTCCCCTGTTGTTCGGTAGTTTTGGTTTCATCGTTTTTCTGTTCGTCGACCGTTCATATCCGTCCATGACTAACTCTTTCCCATCACTCTCGTTAGATCCCACTTCCTGTCTCTGGTTCGCTACGACCACTTCAGTTTTTACGCCGACAATATGAGCTAGGGGTGCTAATGTGCCACTACCAACATTATCCGCCCACACATCCCCTTTCTTCGTATCAGCAGCACATTCAAGTACGGTAGGGCCTATCTCCTTCACAGGGACATCTACAACTGTCGTTGTTGGTGCAATATCTGACCTCGCAACAGCTGCATCCTCTAATGTAGTCTCTGTCCTAGGTTCATCAGGTGTTTTATGATCATGTTTAACTGCAACTCCTTGTAAGTTCGCCTCTTTAGATCTTTTATTTTTCATTTTTTTTCAGCTATCTCCATCTTCATCTCTTATTTCGCTGTTTCCTCCACCTCAACATGCTCTGCTACAACTATTTTTGGGGTCTCTGAAACATCTTAGATCTTCTTCTTTCTAAATCAATGTGTAAGAGATTGGTAAACAATTGTTTTCTTAATTACCTTCTCGCTCGTATTCGTAGCCACATGTTCAGTATCCTCCTTATATTCACAACAAAACGACATTGATAAGGTGTTGAGAAGTTCAACATTATCAGTATCTACAGTGCCTCTGCTACCTCAAGCTTCGCTTTCAACTGATTTAACTCTCTCTGTATACTTTCAACCTGTGTCAAACAAGCATGTTAAATATTATTTTTGAATTTTTATACATGTTGTCTCCCAAAAAAGCATACCAATACTCACCTCTTTCTTTTTCCGTTCAAGCGAGAATTCAACCGTTTATTTTCAAATTTCAATCGGTACATCCTGCTTCTCTTTTTCACCACCACCCTGTCACGTAACACCGACCGTGATAGTCCAGCAAAACTTGCAATACTTGACCTACAGTGCCCTTTCTATTTCTTGTTGTTCGCTTTTCTTGGAGTCGAGTTCTTCTTGGCCATGAATTTATCTAGTGTAACATCTGCCTATGACAGTGTTGTGTTTTCTTCAAGCTCAATGTCTGATCTCCTTCTACGACTTATTCCAGTGTGACCATGGAACAATTTCTTTTGCCTTTTGGTTGTTCTGTTTGTAACAGACTTCTTCCTTTTCCGACTTCTTACGTCACTCGTTTGTGCTCCACCTTCAGAGCTCCACCCTAATTCCCCTCTTCCAAAAGGTTCCCATTCAGCCTCTATCAAAGATAGTTCTTCGTCCGTAACCTAACAAATCAACAAATACAAATTCACAGTTTATTAGTTTTCATAATCGCAAATGTGATTGCCACACAATTGTTTATCATGCTTGCGATTGCTTTGAAGTTATAATTGCTAGATAGGTTTGGTCATATGGTTGTGTTTCATATTTTTTGTGTTACTAATAGATATGTTATACTCCGATACATTGCTAGCCCAGTTAAATTCAAACATTGCTAGATACGTTGTGTTATACCATCAACTATGCATTCATATTTATCTTACCTTCGAGTCTCTAAGTTGGTTGACTATCTTGATAATTTCCATAGTTGACTCCTCCTCCTCCAATTCCCACCACTTATAACACCTAGGGATTATGTTGGGCCTTGGTATTTGAACCTCCATGAAACTGTGCTCCATCAAAAAGAGTTGCATACAAAATAACAAAACATTCAAATATGGTTTTTATAACTAATATAATAACATAAGTCATCGTTCTTACAAATAGAATAGTAATGCATCCGATAACTATGCCGGGCTTCCCGACCTTAATACATTTATCCAGTGACGTCTGCAGCTTCTCAACTATAGCTCTAGACCAGTCGTAGTCGTTTATTTTCTCTAGATCCTCCACGTAGAATACTGCGGTCCAGCCCACTATATCCCCTGAAACTGAAAAAAACAGTGTCGAGCATATAAAAAGTATCAACAGACGAGCAACGTCCTTCGCCTCGTCCTCCCCTCCGTCCCTAATTTCTTTTTGTATCAATTCCTGCAAATCAAAGAACATCATAATAATTTACTGCAACAATAAATCATAACAAATACAAATTTCGAGATTTTATTTACCTTTATCCATGCATTCGATACTGATTTGTCGTTCATCGGTTCGCTCTTCCTTGCGAGGGTACTCTAAAAATATTTCTGCATTTAACACAAAATCGTTCTCAGCCCCGTCAGTGTATCGACCAATAAAAGCCCAAGCTTTACTAATAGGCATCTTCTCATCCCCGTGTTTCAGGCCAAAAATATCCTTTACATCCTCCGTAGTTAACTTTACATACTTACGCCCTATTTTAAAAGCCTGCTTTCTCACATTGTACAAATTGAAAATCTCTTCATTCCTTACGTCGAACGATGTTTTGAGAAACGTATAGAATGAAGCGTCTCTAGCAGCTTCTATGTGTTCTGCCGTAATTATTTTTCTTCTGAGAAGGTTAATTAGACTAACTAACCCAAACCTGTAGAATACGCCTGTCGCAGTCATGTTTTCATGCATAAATCACAATTGCTAGTTATGTATCATTTCCAAATTTAAAATTTAACAACCTAACTCGCAATCACCTTACAAATCAGGATAAAAAAACATGAGACGTTGCGATTGTAGTTGCCTTTTTTAATACACTTTGCTAGATATTACCAAGCCAACACTCATTGCGTTTTACTAACCAAAATAAAACATCAACTAACTTACAGACATTGCTAGACATAGTGTGCCCATACTTCAAGACTTGTAGAGATTTCTAGATACGAGTAAAAAAAAATGAACAGGATGCGAATTACGAATAACAAACCGTACACAACCTTCTTCTACGATGGCCTGCCCTGATATCAACACAAATACTGACATAACATCTGCCGGCAACCTTTTTTTTTTATACAAACTTCTTCAACCCTAAACTAATTTAACCTCAAACACAGAAAATTTCAAAAAAATAACCCAAACCAGAAATAGAAACAAACGGAGAGATATCACACTGGCGAAATCAACAAAACTTGCATACATTATACCAATACTATCTCCTGTGACTATTCGAAACCAAATACACTCTCCAACCATAAACACCGACGTTACCCTAGGTTTTCCGGCCAAGAATACATCATCTGAAGAGAAGAACTAACCTTTTGTAGTAAAACGGCGTCGAAAAATTTCTTCAAATGCAGTTGATGCCGGCAACGACGTTTTTCTCACAGTCAATCAGAGTCGTCGACGGTTAGGTTAGCTGAAATGGTTCAGACGACAGTTGTGTGGAGGTTGAGTTTTTTATTCAGTTCCGGATCTTTTGTCTCTCTCTTCAAAATTAAAAAAGTGAAATTAGAGGGATCGGTAACCCAAAAGTTAGGTTTAGGAGAAAAAAAAAGTGAGTACTAACCAAAATGACCTCTTTTATACTTTAGAGGATATTTTTGTCCAATATTTAATTCTAGATACTTTAAAAAAACTACTCAATTAGTGGATACTAATTTAGTATTATAAACATAAAAAAATATTTATGGATACTTTTCTCGTTCCAAATAATAAATAGTTAACGATTTTTTTACAACTATTTAGTTTTCAATTAGTACTTTATAAGTCTCTAAAACTCCAAATTTTTATAAATAGGTTTAAGGATAATTTTAAAAAAAATGTATTTTTGAATATTTATTGCAAATAAAAATGATGTTGCTAATACACAATAAGATTATCTTATAAGCTCCAAAGCTATACAGGTGACGTTATGTTCTCCTTTTTTCTAATAAAAAGGCATGTTGATTTTTTATTTATGGAAATAAAAAAAAAGTATAAAAAATATTTATCAAAATGTAAGGGTATTAACTTATTGGGCTAAAAGTTTTGTCGTGGCTGTTTTTAAGTCAGTTATAGGCTAAGCATAATTTTAGGACCCATTAAACCTCAGTTAAAGGATTTCCTTCTCAAACCTACAACTACCATGATAAATATAAGAATTGAGAAAGAAATTAAAAATTCTCTTCATATTTTTTTCAATCAACTTTCTTTTTAGCTGTCTACTATGATTTATATTATTTAAGTTGTAGCTTTATATATTTAATATCTATTTGTGATATATTTAAACATATTTAAAAAAGTAAATGTCCTCCATTTAGTAATAAATGGACAAACACGTTACTCGGTAACTGATAAAGATGACAACACACATTACTCCATCATGACTGTTAGGGTGTTTTATATCTTTGTTTTGTATCTTCATCATTGATAATGATATAAACTATTGAAGACTAAAATGTAATAATAAAAATCGTGTATGAACAATTTTAAATATATATGATAGATTTTAGTCTAGTTGTAAAGATAGGGGGTTGAAGTGCAATTAACCCAATTTTGTAACAACTTCAGTTATACTAAGTTTGTTCGCCTGTATATACAAACAAATGCTAAATTGAATGACATGAGACTTTCTCTTCAGTGAACTATCTTCCTTATGTAACTTTCTTTTTCTAAAATCAATTTCTTTCTCTTAGTCTCTCTAGAATTAAAATTCATCCATACCAAATTGGAAACCATAGTCGGAGAAGATTAATTGGTACCTTGATTTTCTTGATAAAAAACCAGAAGCGATTGCCTTTCTTGTTTCGTTTTGATTGTTCTTGTTTGATTCTTTGAAGGTATTTTGATCGAGAATAGAACCAAGGAATGAAAACAATCCTCTGGTTTGAAAAGTAGTTGAAGCGCTAAAACTTGATCTGCAAGGAGGGGAAGGTAAGGAAGATGATTCAGTTATAGTTCGATAGACTCAATCAGATATTGAAATGTGAATGAACCAGTTACTAGATAAAATCACAACTCTAAATGAGAAGTATGATCAAAGAGAGCAAGATATATAATCAGCTAGGTTGAAATCTGATGTGAGGCAGATGGATGATAAGAATGACAGTGACAGCCAGTCTGATCGATCTTATACAGCTCGCCATGTTTGAAGTGAGCAGAGGAAAACGCATTTTGAATCTAATAAAGAGCGTCATACTTTACGAAAAGAGAAAAAAGAAAAGCAAATGTATATTACGTCCAGTGGCGATGAGTTAAACAGTTCAGAATTTGAGTTTGAGAGGTATCGGGTGTCTTTGAAAGAAGAAATAGGTCGGCCCCGAAAGTCACAAAAAGAATACAAATCAAGGAAAGACAATGCACCTCGTTGTTTGAGGGAGGCACGGGGACAGGAAATGATAATCAATACGTACAAGGAGTTTACTGGAGAAACTCTCATTTAAAAACTGAGATAAGGTCCATCACTCTTCCGAAGTTGTTCAATATCTCTAAAGTCAAAAAGTTTGATAGGATGCAAGATATTGATGACCATATCGAACAGTTTAAGAACTACATGATGAATTTTGAAAACGATGATAGGCTGGTATGTAGAGCTTTCTCTCAAACAATCAAGGGTACATCTTTGAAATGGTACAACAGGATTATGAAGGGATCCATTTCTAATTTCAGAGAGTTTTACACAACATTCTGACGATAATTTGTGGGAAGTAAAGAGATGCGAGCAAATGAAGACACAATAATACAGTGCAAGCAAGCTGTGGGAGAAAAGCTGAAGGATTATACTAAACATTTTTTGTTAACAAAAGCTGGTTAGATAATTGTGAAGAGTTGGTAGATTTGGCTGCATTTCGACAAGGCTTGTTACCATGAGATTTAGCAAATGAAAAATCAAAACGAAGAGCTTTGACTTTTAGAGCGCTGATGGCTCAAGTGGAGGATCAAATTAAGGTAGAAGAAGTCAACTAAATTTTGAGGTATGGTTGGGTCTAGTCAAAATATTTCAAGGCATGTGTAAAATAGTCAAGGACACACTTCAAATTCAGCCCAACCATCGCATTCGAAGAATAACAACAATTTTCCTCCTCGAACTAGAGGGTACCCAACTCAAGCTACATAGTATCAATTTCAGAGACTGAGGCCCAATATGTGGATAAAGCCAGAGTACTATGCTAATTTAACTGAAACGTTGTTACAATTTATGAAAAGGCAAAAGGATATGTGAGTTTTAAAAAGCCTCCTCTGATAAATAGACCTAAGGAAGAACGTAATAACAGATTCTGTAAATATCATAACGACATCAGACATGATACTGCTGAATGTGTAGCTATGAAGAAAGAGGTGCAAAACTTTAATTGAAAATGGAAAGTTATTAGCTTATGTTAAAGGGCAGAGCAATGTATCAAAGGCTTTTGTCGCATCAAATTCATTGGCAACGAATCCAAATTTACAGGCATAAAATTTAATGATTCTGGATTCTAAGATTGATGATTTTGATGCTGCGTCAAAATATTTAGATACAGATTCGTATCAATTGATTTTGATGGCAGTGGATGAGCGAGTGAAACAAGGAGAGCTCGAAGTTTATGCGAATACTTTGAGTCATGTGGTAGGAAACACTGATAGCTCTAGAAAGAGACATGTGGTGAGTTTAGCTATTCAAATAGAATGGGGATGTCTACTCATTTGTATGGCAATAAAGATGTTTTTTTATTCTTTTCGATGAGGATTATTTTAGAGGTAATGCAGGTCCTCATGAATACGCATTAGTTATTGGCGCAAAAGTAGCTGGTATTGAAATTCGACGCGTTCTGATGGATACAGGAAGCTCTACAAATGTTCTTTTCAAAATAACATATGATAAAATGCGTAATCCTCCTCGATTTTTTTCAATAAGACCGTACTATAATTTGATTTACAGGAGTGACGTTTCAGGTAATTTGGGAATTCGAGGGAGAGGTGTGTTTGGGAAATAGACCTTTTAGAAAGAAGGTTCAAGTTTTTTTCAAGGTGGTCGATTTTCCGACCAGCTATAATGTCATTTTTGGGAGATCTTGGATTTCAAGGATGTATGCAGTTTTATCTACAGTCCACCAATGTTTGAAGTATGTCATCGGAGATCGTGTGGGGGTTGCCCGAAGTAATCAGAAGGTTGTTAGAGAATGTTATACCACATCTGATATGAGGATCAATAAACGGTGATAAAATGGTTGAATAGCAAACAGGGGGGTTGATCTCGGAAGTAGAAGAAGTTGATGATCTGAAGGAAACCCTGAGTTCTTTAACACTAAGTGAATGTATAGAAGAGTATACTTTCCCTAATGGGAAGGTACTTCGAATAGGAACTTTACTGACCTCAGCTTTACGTCAGCAGTTGTTACAATTTTCATTTTATAATTTTTATGTTTTCGCTTAGAATACAGAAGATGTGGCAGGAGTCCCAATATGTCACAACTTAGCAATTAATCTGAAGATCAAACCTGTTATCCAAAAAAACGTGCTTTCTCTTTTCAGAAATTAGAGGTCATTGTTACTGAGGTGGATTGTTTGTCAAGGGTCGGACATATAAGGGAGTCACAATATCACGTATGGACAGCAAACCCAGTGGTGGTTAAAAAGAAGAATGGAAAATAAAGAATGTGCGTTGACTTCACAGATTTGAATCGACCTTGTCCTAAAGATCCATTTCTTGTTCCTTAAATAGACCAATTGATTGATTCCATTTTAGGAAATAAAATTTTATCTTTTTTAGATTCTTTTGCATGGTATAACCAAATTCAGATGGATCTAAAGGATCAAGAGAGCAAACCCAGTGGTGGTTAAAAAGAAGAATGGAAAATAAAGAATGTGCGTTGACTTCATAGATTTGAATCGACCTTGTCCTAAAGATCCATTTCTTGTTCCTTAAATAGACCAATTGATTGATTCCATTTTAGGAAATAAAATTTTATCTTTTTTAGATTCTTTTGCATGGTATAACCAAATTCAGATGGATCTAAAGGATCAAGAGAGCATCACCTTTATCACAGACCGAGGCTTGCATAGTTATAGGGTTATGCCTTTTGGATTAAAGAAGGTTAGAGCAACAAATCAGAGGTTAATGAATACAGTCTTCGCTTCTCAGATTGGAAGAAACATTGAGGTATATAATGATGATATGTTGGTCAAAATTCTAGAAGATGAGGCTCACTTGGAGGACTTAGAAGAGAGTTTTTTTTTTAAATTTATGAGTTATCATATTAAAGTTAAATCTTGAGAAGTGTAACTTTGGAGTTCGATCAAGATAATTCTTCGGGTATGTTATTAGTGAAAAGATGATAAAAACTTATCCAGAGCAGCTAAAAGATTTGGTATCAATGGCATCACCTCAAACTATCAAAGAAGTACAGACCTTAATAGGAAGGTTAGCTGCTCTTAATAGACTCATTTCTAGGTTTTCTGACGAATGTTTCCATTTTCTCCAAGTATTACGAAGACCAAAGGAGTTTTAGTGGACCTTAGAATGTAAATCAGCAATTTCGAGCATTCATGAGTTATTGTCATCACTAGGGATCCTGTCCAAGCCTTGAATTGGACATTGTAGTGTCGGATTTCAAAGTAAGTCTTGTGTTGGTAAGTGAAGATTTAAGAATTTCGATATAGTGTATTATGTCAGTAAGAGTTTGGTGGCGAGAGAAAAGATATTTGAAGCTAAGAAAATTGGCCCTTGCTTTAGTGGTGGCTGCCAAGAAGATGTGTCATTTTTTTTAATCTCACACTATTGTGGTTCGAACTTCGTTCTCATTGAAAAATATTTTACAGCGCCCCCACATTTCTGGAAGGATGACCAAATGGTCAGTATAGCTTGAAGATTTTGATATCATTTTTGTTCCTCAAACGGCTATCAAGGCCAAAACCTTAGCTGCTTTTCTTATTGATTTTTATTCAAGTGGATCAGATGAAAAGATTCACAATGAGGTCTTTCCAAGGAGTTCAATGTGGGTGGTTCGAACTGATGGAGGTTCAAGATTTCTAGGATACAATGCGGAGTTCAACTTATTGCTCCATTTGAAGAGAGGTAATGTATCAATCCATTGAATTTTGTTTTCATACATTGAGTAATGAATCCGAATATGAAGCTTTATTGGCTAGTTTAAGGCTTACAAGCATTTGTGGGGGAAACTTCAGTTTGTTTGGAAACAAATTCCCAAATAGTAGCAAATCAGGTGGCCGATGTTTTCGAAATTAAAAATATCATTTAATTATGTATCTTAGAGAGCTTCGAAACTTGAATCTTTTGTGTGACCACGTTATTATAGAACATATCAGCTGAAGAGACAATATAGTTGTTGATTCTATGGCAACCGTTGCTTACACAAAAGAGTATCCTTGGATTTTATTATTGGAGATTCCTTCGATTTTAACCTGGTCAGAGCAGTGTAAATATGTAGAAGAAGTTTTTGTCACACCATGTGTAATTCGAGGTGATTGGAGGGCTGATATCCTGAACTTCTTGTTAAGAGGAACGATGCCTCAAGATGTGCAATTGGCTAAGAAATTGATGTATAAAGATCATGGCTATGTTATGTTGGATAAGGTGTTATACAAGAATTTGTTGAGTAGGCCATTTTTGTGTTGCTTGAATAACAAAGAGTCTCAGCAAATTCTGTCAGAGTTACATGATGGTGAGGGTTCAACACATTGAGGATTCAACACAATCTTATTATTGGCCTTCGATTATGAATGATGTTAAAAGTTTGGTTCGAGGTTGTGATAGTTGTCAATGATTTGCTAATTCTATTCACAAACTTGAAGTTCCTCTTATGTCCATTACCAACCATCTCTTTTGACAGATGGGGAATACATTTGGTAGGACCATTGCCCATGGCTTCTAGAGGACGCCAGATGATTATTGTGGCAGTGGACTATTTTTCAAACTGGGCAGAGGCTGAACCATTGTCTGGAACAAAATCCAAGGATGTTATTAAGTTCATTGTGAACAATATTTGTTGCCTCTTTGGGGTACCTCGAAAAATTACCACAAATAACGGTCCTCAATTTAACAATAGAGAAATGGCTTCTTTTTGTGCTTCGAGGGGAATTACACAATTTTTTTCAACACATTTTCATCCACAAGAAAATGGTCAGGTGGAGGTGACATATAGATCTATTTTAGAAGGTCTAAAGGAGAATTTGGCAGGCGCTCCATGAAAATGGCCTAACTATCTACAAGAGGGATTATAGGCTTATCAAACAACTCATATAGAGGCCACTAAAGAAACTTCTTTCGCTTTAGCGTGTGGTATGGATGCTATTAGTCCTGCAGAATCTACATTACCTTCTTATATAGTACTTCAGTATTCTGAGGACCTGAATGACGAAGCAAAAAGAGCAGATTTGGATCTGGTTGAGGAAAAAAAAATTAGAGCGCATCTGAATATGATTCATTATCAAACTTTGACGAGGAGTCGGTATAATTTGAAGGTAAAAAAGATAGATTTCAAGGTTGGTGATAAAGGTTTAAGGAAATTATTCCTCCATACAAAGGATAAGCACCTCGGAAAGATGGCCCCAGATTGGGAAGGACCTTATATGGTTGTAGAAATAATAAAATTGGGTTCTTATCGCCTTTTTGATGTGCAAGGGAGGAAGCTTCGACATCCTTGGAATATACAACATCTGAAATTGTATTGGGAATAATTTTGTTTTTCAAAATTGTTTTTTAAATAATCGACACACTCTTTCCAACTCTGTTGGTCCATGGAGGTTTTAATGAGGTGTCATGTAAATATTCGAAGTTATCATTAAAGTTCTTAGTTGTCTAATGGCTGTTTAAGTATAAGTATTTAAATTATTTTGGTAACTAATCAAAGACCTCTTTGAAGACAACCAGGAGTAAATATTCTGAAGTGTTATAAACACTTTTCGAAGAAACAACCATATTCGAGTAGCTATGTTCTCTAAACGTGCGATATTATTCAAAATATTACATTTTATAAATGTGTTATTTGTATTTAAGGTGTTAACATTCTTTAAAGACACCAATGAAGTTCGAGGTTCAAGTATCCTCACTTTGAAAGTTATAAGTTTAGTTATAATATATGTTACATTTCGAAGTGAACATGACTTATAAATTTGAAATAAATAAGAATATAGTATAAACAAAGCCTTTTTGTATTAAACTTAATCTGATGGTAACAAAACAGGTTTTTAAATGCCAAGTAAAACGACATTCACTAAAAGCAAGTCATCCTACAAAAATTAGATGACATGCATAAACAAAAAAGGAAAAGTACATTCATTCGTCGTCGGAGTTTCCTTTAGACGACTCCCCTTCTTCAAAAGCACTTTCCTCTGACTCTGCTTCTTCGGAGGAATCGTTGGGCACAGGGTCGAACGCCTCACTAGGACAGTTCTCAGTGGGAATCAACTCACAAAAGTTTAAAATGTCAGCCTTTGGAAATATGGCATAAATTTCACGAAGCAGATTAATAGTTTTCTTCTCGTCGGAGTTCTTAATGGCAGCCAGTATGTCCTTTCCACATTCGTCTTCGACAGCCTTCACAACACTCTTTTTGTTATCCTCTAATTGAGCTTTAACAACATCCATGTTTTGTGTCAGGTCTTTTTTTATCTTCTTTTCTCGTCAGATAACTCTTGAGCGTGTTTGGATTTGAGCTCTTCTATTTCATTTTTGTGAGAATTATTGAGCTCTTCTATCTCATGTTTGTGCACAAACCTGAGATGGTTTTTGAGATGAATGATGCCCCTTAGAAATTCGGATCTACCAGCTTGTAATCTAGAAAACTGATCCTCCACAGTTTTGCCAAAGATCTCCCTCATCCTTTTTTCTACTGCAACATCTTTCTTATATTAAACCATGCACTTAGCCATGGTCTTTAACTGGCTTCGGGAAGATTTCACTTCTTTGCATAATTTTAATGCTACAATTCCAAGATCAGTAAATGGTTGAAGAGCAAGTGTCACCTCTTCGGATGGTGCTTCAGCAGGCGTGAATCTTGGATGGACGTAGGGCATCAAAGTAGAGGTCAACAATGGCAAAGAATTTTCTGATCTAGTTAGTTCAGAAAGAAACTGGGTGCTTACTTGACCAAATTCATGCACTTGATCTTCAATATCTTGGACACATTGCCTATTGCAGTTCAGAAAGAAACTAGGTGCTTAGTTCAGAAAGAGACTGTTCTATGTTGATAAAATTGCCAGGATCAAAGTGATCGTCTCCTCGTTCATTGCCTATTGCAGTTTATTTTTCCTGACTTTCTCCTTGGTCTTTGTCTCATGCAGTCTCTTTTTAATGATCTTTCACCACAATGACTTCATCAACTTTTGAAGGTAGCATCTCTTAAACAGTTTCTGCAGATTTATTTTTTTACTTTCTTTGCGGTGATGTTTTGGACGTGTTATTCTTTTTCTTTGAAGCATCAGCTTTCTTTATTTTTGGTGAAGGTTCAACCTCTACTCCCTCTTCAATAGTAGGAAGGCTTCTTTCTGTTTCCTTCCTCTTTGCCTTTGACTGCGGCATCAGATTCTCCGAGGGGCTAGCACCAGATGTACTAGTTGCTTTTTTTATTCTTTTTCTCTTTCTTCTTTAAGGGAAGGTGGTTGTCTGATTTTTTTCAAACTGGAAGATGCACTTTGCCATCAGGTGTCACCAACCTCTTCACAACAAATATTTGATTTAAGGACTCCATCGGATTTTCGGGGAAGTCGACACCCAATGTAATTCGCGACAAGTGGCTGTTGATAAAATTAATATGCAGAAAAGCCGAGTGGAACCTATTGCCCCACTCTTTTTCTGCCCAGGTTGCGAACTTGGAAAAATTTATTTAGCATCTTTTTGGCGACAGTACAAAAATAAGAAAAAAATAAAAACAAATTAAAGCAACGATAAAAAAAATATGAGCAAAGAAGCTTACTGTTACTCCTCCATACGAGGTTAAGATCGCGATAGGTTCTTCTCGGATATCTTCTTTCAATTCTCCCAGGCCCTAGATATGAAGAAAAAATTTTGTTTCCAAAACTTCTCAGCCTCAAGTAAATTATCAATAATCTCGAGGTCATATTCAAGAGTAAGATAGTAGAAGGGCAAAACAGGTTCCTTCGAAAGTTTGGTCAAAGCGATGAACTCTTGAATAGAAAGCAGAATTTAGGCAAGTCTGTAGGCCATGATTACAGATAAGAATGTGAACCATTTGTTGTGTGTAGCTTGCATAGGACAAAGGTCGAGGAGCTCAAAATATTCCACTATCGTTGGGTCTAACAGAAACCGAAGACCCTAGTAGATAATTTCAGGATAAACTACCAACCCATTCTTTCCAGAGTCAAGTGGAGTCTCTCCTCCTTTCAGCAACCGAAGCTTGGGACTCCGGATAATAGATTTATGGCATATTTTTCAGTGCCAATATATATTCTAGATTGAGTGCCTTCAATTTTTCCCCTACTGAAGCAGCAAGCTCGTAAGAAAGTTTAATAACAGATTTCTTCTTCCCTATTTTTTTCTCGGTGGTTTTTTTTGTAGCATGCTTAATTGATTCGCTATCTTTCAAAGCGTCATCCTCTTCATCAGCTTTAGTATCTTTCGAAGCGTCATCATCAGTGGTAGCCTCGATATTTAAGTGGGTAGCTTCAAAGTCAACTTCTTCTTCGGATGCGTCATCTATAAGTTGACGTGGATTGGAATTAGAAGATGGTTCCATATGCTCTTCATTTGAGGGAATTTTTTGAGACTCGGGTTTGTTGTAGTGCTTTGGGCAGCATAAGGTGAAGTGTTGTTAGCATCGTCTCCCATAGCTATAAAGGTTTTTCTTTTAGGATGGTTTTGAGGGAGTTGATTTTTAAATGAACTCGAGGAGGTTCCTTGTGCAGCTGTCGAGGTGAGTTAGACTTGGGAGGAGATGGTTTTTCTTATGCTATTCTTAAAGAATATGTTTCTTGAGTTACTTTACGGTGACTTTGAAGAATAGGTACTGAAGAGAAATTCGAGGAGATGGATTAGCTGGTGATGATAGAGTTCAAGGAAATTTTGGTGTTTGAGTTTTTTTATGATTGGCTTTCTTTTGGGACAAATGAACTTGAAAATGTAAGAGGAGTTCGATTCGGATCGAAATTACCGTAATAAATCGTTTTAGTGGAGAACCGAGGAGCGTTTCTTATTAATCCAGCCACTCTATATACTCTTCAGCCCTTTCACTTATGCAGAAGTATTCGTAGGCACCAAAATAGAATTTCCCCTTATCAGGAGAGTTTGATTTTCTGGGTTTTCTATCTATTGGTTTTTTGGTTTTTGGATGATTTCTCATATACTGAATTGAAGGTTGGTAGAGAACTTGATATTTCCGGTGAAGGTAGCTTAGAGTTTGAAAATTCAAATGAAAATAGCCAGTGGATCTCAAGTGAAAGTAGACTTTCTCTCTAGAAATATGTTTGCGAGATATGGTACAGTCGTACAGAGTGTAGGGAATATTGGGTCAGTATATTCTGCCTTTGTATATAAGTAAGAATACTCCGATCTCCACAATAGTGTGATATTGTCTTTTCATCTAGCATCTCTTCTATCCAATAATAATGTTGGATTATTATGTCAAAATAACACATTCTACTTGAAGGTTATGATGCATTTTACTCAAGTGATGGCAAGCACTGGCTTCATTGGAAATGCAGATAAGTTCAGAAAAACTTAACAATCTCCCACTTGAAGACTGGTTTCAACCTGTCTTCACACCTTGATCTATGCAGCAGATCTTTCTGGTCTTATTACTCTTGTAGACCAACTGAAGCTGAACACAACTTCGGTTTTTCAATGGCTACTGTCTTTGTCAACATATCAGCTGGATTCTTGCTTCCTTGGATCTTTTCCAGTATTAGCACCTCATCTTCCAATAAAGATCTAATGAAATGATAACGAAGACTGATGTGCTTGGTTCTTGAATGAAATGTTGAATTCTTCGCCAATTAAATTGCACTTTGACTATCACTATGCAGAACGTTGTTCTTCTGTTTGAATCCCAACTCGGTTAACAAACCTTGAAGCCATATCATCTCTTTACTGGCTTCAGTCACTGCTACATACTCAGCCTCTGTAGTTGATAAAGTGACAATTTTCTGTAATTTTGACATCCAACTAACAGCTGTAGTTCCAACAGTAAATATATAACCGGTAGTGCTTTTCCGGTGATCAACTTCACCTCCAAAATCTGCATCTACGTAGCCTTGTACCTTTAACTCACCCTTACCAAAGTCCAAACACTTTTCTATGGTACCTAGTAGGTACCTCAAAATCCATTTGACAGCTTCCCAATGAATTTTCCCTGGGTTTGACATAAACCTACTCACAACTCCCACTGCATAACTAATGTTTGGTCTCGTACAGACCATTGCATACATCAAACTTCCAATAGCTGAGGCGTAAGGAACCTTAGCCATGAAGTCTTTTTCTTCATCCGTCTTAGGGGATTGATCCTTGGATAAACGAAAGTGACCTGCCAATGGTGTACTAACTGGCTTTGCATCACACATGTTAAATCTCTTCAAAACGCGATCGATGTACTCTGACTGAGAGAACTGCAAAACTTTTCTATGCTTATTTCTTATGATTTGCATTCCAAGAATCTTCTTCGCCGGACCCAAGTCCTCCATGTCAAATTCTTTTGACAATTGTAGCTTCAATCTTCTAATATCATCCATATTTGAACCTGCTACTAACATATCATCAACATAGAGTAGCAAAATGATATAACTGGACTTACATCTTTTAAAATAGCAACAGTGGTCCGCATTACACTTCTGAAAACTCTCTTTGTGCATAAAACCGTCAAATTTCTTGTACCACTGTCTTGGAGCTTGTTCTAAACCGTTCAAACTTTTCTTAAGTCTGCATACCATGTTTTCTTTCCCTTCTTTTAAGAAACCTTCTGGTTGATACATGTATATCTCCTCATCCAAATCCCCGTGAAGAAATGCAGTCTTCACATCTAACTGTTCAAGATAAAGGTCTTCAATGGCAACAATACTCAACACTGATCTAATAGTATTGAGCTTCACACCTGGAGGAAAAATATCGGTGTAATCAATTCCTTCCTTTTGCTGGAACCCTTTGACAACTAGTCGTGCTTTGTATCTCTTAGAGCCATCCTGCTCATCTTTCACCCGATACACCCATTTGTTATGAAGTGCCTTCTTACCCATTGGTAACTCAGTTAGATCCCATGTATCATTTGAGATTAAAGACTTCATCTCATTTTTCATAGCAAACTCCCACTTACTAGCATCACTGGTCTGGCAAACTTCATCATAGCATTCAGGTTCTCCTACATCGGTAAGTAACAGATAATTCAAGTATCTCATGTTGGGTACATGGGGTCGGGAAGATCTTCGCAAAACAGGAACTGCCTCGCTCGGCTGTAAGGTATCGGATTGCTATTGATCGATCTGTCCAACAGACTCTCCTTGTTGAGGGGTTAATCTGATCGACTCTATTTCTTGATTATCTGGAACTCCCTCGATATCTGCGTATACTGATTCATACGGCTTTGAGTCATTTGCTTCAGTTTTATGTCTGTCCTTGTATATCAATGTTTCATTGAAGATCACATCTCTGCTTCGTATCATCTTCTTGTTCTCCTCATCCCAAACACTATAACCGAACTCATCTTCGCCATAGCCGATCAAGAAACATTTTTTCGATTTCGGATCAAGCTTGTTCCTGCCTTGGTCACTTATATGAACATATGTTGTACAACCAAAAACTCTTAGATGTGATAATTTTATATCCTTACCACTCCATACCTCCTCGGGTATTCGATGTTCTAAGGGAACCGACGGGCCTCGGTTAACCAGGTAAGCCGATGTGTTGATTGCTTCTGCCCAGAACTGCTTCGGTAAACCAGACTGTATTCGAATACTTCTGGCTCTTTCTGTCAACGTTCTATTCATACGTTCGGCAATACCATTGTGTTGAGGCGTACCTGGAACAGTTCTCTCCATCCTGATACCATGCTCATAGCAAAAGTTCTTGAATTTGGTGTCCTCATATTCACCACCATTATCAGTTCTCAGCTTTT
The DNA here is from genome assembly GCA_036936605.1 of Limnanthes douglasii subsp. nivea. Classification (NCBI taxonomy): domain Eukaryota; kingdom Viridiplantae; phylum Streptophyta; class Magnoliopsida; order Brassicales; family Limnanthaceae; genus Limnanthes; species Limnanthes douglasii. The sequence continues at coordinate 77,658,336 of JAUPFV010000005.1, forward strand.
TAATCTTGAGGCCTGTCTCATTCTCAACCATAGATTTCCATCTCCTAAAAACATCAAACACTTCAGATTTATGCTTCAGAAAATAAACCCATACCTTTCGAGAATGATCATCGATAAAGGTCACAAAATAGTGTTTCCCTCCTATAGATGAAACAGTTGTTGGCCCCCAAACGTCAGAGTGAACAAGCTCCAGCCTTTCTTTCTTTGGGTATCTACCACTCGTCTGAAAACTAACCCTTTTCTTTTTTCCAAGTATGCAATCTTCACACATGTCTATATCGACTGACTTTAGACCTGGAAGCTTCCCATTCGAGTACATAATCTTCATACCCTTCACACTCATATGGCCAAGCCTCTGGTGCCAAACATTTGGATTTTCGTTTCCTGCTGCTATTGCAATTGAACAGCTCGTCTCTGATGTCTTGTAAATAGTACCACTCTTCTTTCCGCGAGCAATCGTCATTGCTCCCTTTGAAATTTTCCAATTGTCACCATAGAAGATCGTACTATAGCCTTCGCTAGCCAACTGACCTACTGAGATTAAGTTCTTTCTCAGACTGGGGATATGTCTGACATCTTTCAGTTCCCATACAGACTCATTCAACTTAATCTTCACAGTACCTTTACCAATAATATCACAAGGTTGATCATCACCAAGATATACTTTTCCAAGGTTACCAGGGACATACCTCTCGAAGAATTCTTTCTTCGAAGTCGTGTGAAACGATGCTCCAGAGTCTAATACCCAAGACTCTTCCTTGCTTTCTAAGGAGCATATTAACGCATCATCTCCTTCTGAAGTGATATTTGCCTCTGTCTTCTTCTCTTGTTCCTTTGGTTCTCTCTTGCACTGATATTTTAAGTGCCCGGTCTTCCCACAATTCCAACACTCGATGTTTCTCAGCCCTTGGGAATTTTTAGGATTCCTAGACTTGGACCTCCAGTCTCTTGATTTGCCTCGGTAGTTCGATTTACCACGTCCATATACTCTGGTTGAATTTCTTCCTCTCGATTCTGTATGTAAGACTGAGTAGATTGATGACTCACCTGATTCTATCCTTCGAATCTCTTCACTGAGAACTAGGTCACGAACATCATCAAATTTCAACTTATTGCTTCCTGATGAGCTACTCACCGCAGTGACAGTAGCATTCCAACTATCTGGTAGTGAAGACAACAGTATCAATGCTCGTATTTCTTCATCAAATTCAATTTCAACTGAACTCAATTGGCTTGTGATTGTATTAAGTTCATTGAGTTGTTGAGCTACCGAAGCGCCTTCCATCATTCGCAAATTGAATAAACGCCTCATCAAGTGTGATGAGTCCAAATTCAGCATGCTCCCCGGAAGGGCAAATCAGTCTAAATCTCTCCGAATACCGGACAGGCTACAAGGACATAAATCGGACAGATCATTTGGACCGGACAGATCACTTTGAACACTGTAAACTTAAGGCTGTTCGAACTATGACTAAAGTACTAAAAAACCTAAACACTTCTTGACAAAGCTACCTGCCCTCCTGCTTAGAACTCATGGGTCTTTAAACATGACCCGGGTCCATTAAACATGACCCGAAAGCCCATAAGGGCCCAAACATCATACTATAAATACCCAACCACCAGCATTAACTATGGGTAATGAGAATTAACTGCTACCAAGCTGCTTAATCATCTCTCTACTCTCTACACTACCGTTAAACACCCATACACTACCGTTAAACACCCATACACTACCGTTAAACACCCATACACTACCGTTAAACACCCATACACTACCGTTAAACACCCATACACCACCCTGAAACTCCACTTGAAATTACTAGCCTACCCTCAGGCAACTTTTATCCTCACCAAAGTGAACTTTGTTAGACGCTGATGGCTTCTCATACATACTGGAGAGAGCCTTCATAAGACCCGCCGTGGTTGTTTCCTTTATGATGTTAAAATCAACGTTGCGGGATAGCGTCAATCGGATGACTCCAAGAGCTTGTCTATCAAGAAGGGTCCATTCTTCATCTTTCATACCTTCTGGTTTCTTTTCTGAGAGGGGTTGATAAAGTTTTTTCTGGTACAGATAATCTTCAATCTACATCTTCTAGAACCCAAAATCTACACCATCGAATTTTTCGAGTCTCACCTTTCCTTCGTCTGTAGCCATTGCTCCCACTCAAATCTGATTTCCTTTGGATCGCTACCAGTCTGGCTCTGATACCAGTTGTAGGGAATATTGGGTCAGTATATTCCGCCTTTGTATATAAGTAAGAATACTCCGATCTCCACAATAGTGTGATATTGTCTTTTCATCTAGCATTTCTTCTATCCAATAATAATGCTGGATTATTATGTCAAAATAACACATTCTACTTGAAGGTTATGATGCATTTTACTCAAGTGATGGCAAGCACTGGCTTCATTGGAAATGCAGATAAGTTCAGAAAAACTTAACACAGAAGATTATTAATAGAAAAAACTAAGTGAAAAAAAATTAGAAGAGGTAGAGAAAGTTATTGGGCAGAATTCCAAACGGTTGCATAAAGAAGAAATCTTGACATCTGTCACATGACAGGCCTAATGGCAGGCCTAGAGCTTAGGGCATCAGCACCGTCTCGATTTTCACTTCAAATTTTTATGACCTTTGGGAGAAAATATTTTCATATGGAAATATTTGAAATGTTATGATCGTTGGGAGAAAACGTTTTCACATGGAGATATTCGAAGTGTTAACGAAATTTTGTTTTGATTATAAGACTATCTGTGTTGTTAAGGAGATGTTGATTACGAGGGAAGTGGGTATGTATGCTAGTTTTGGGGTATTGAGAACCCTAATCGACTATCGTGAGATATGTTTTTTAATTTTCTAACCAAACTATAGTTTAGGTGGCCCCTGTGTATAGGAAGACCTTGTTGAGACAATGGTGGGACGAATCCAGTGGAGTGGGCGCGAAACATGGCGACTTGGTATAGTGTAAAAATGTGATTAATAAGTTTTATTCTTTTTATTTATAAATCATTACAACGAGGAGAAGGGGCCAAGATTTAGCCGACCTAGTCCTTCCTCCTGCAGAGGTTGAGGTGAACAAACAGTTTTTAGACCAGTATTTTAGTCAACCGACTAATGCGCATGATTATATAATTGAGGAATAATTTCAATAGTTTATGGTGGACTATGGTATTATAGATGAGGTCTTGACGCGCGTTCTTGATCTTGGGGAAATACCACACGAAGCTAGTGATGATGATATATGTTTTTTCACGATTGTGTTTTATCGTGGGATTCGGTTTTCGTTCGCTAAATTTATTCAAGAATTTTATATATATGTGCATATGTCCCACCAAGTTGAGGGACAATGGATTGCGCATCATCCTTAGTGTTATGCTAAGTTCGAAGATCCTTTACATTCTAATAAATTCGGTAAACTTTGAGACTAATGTGGTGTTGGGAATATGGGGTCCGGTCTGCATATTTTACATTCTAATAAATTCGGTAAACTTTGAGACTAATGTGGTGTTGGGAATATGGGGTCCGGTCCGCATATTCCGCCTCCGTATATAAGTAAGAACACAACCGATCTCAACACTAGTATGATATTGTCCGCTTTGGCATCCGAAGGCCCTCACGGCTTTGCATTTGGTCCACTACCAAAAGGCATCATACTAGTTGAGATATGTTCTCACTTATATACCATTGATCCTTCCCATGTTTTGCCGATGTGGGATGTGGAACTTTGGTCGCTACCTTAACAAATCCTCCTCTCTCCAAACAAGTACCACCGTCTTGATACACTCCAATCAAGCCACACTGGTTGATGAGCAACGGGCACTCCAAACGAGGATCTCTCCAATCAAGCCACAATGCTTGATGAGCCTCAAATCAAGCCACGCTGCTTGATAACTCACGAGCACTCCAAACAAGGATCTTGAGCATGGCTACTAATTCATCATGTTCGACTAATGAGAATTTCACCCACATCACCCACCACATCGCGTACTGTCTGGGCCTGGAGCTCTGATACCACATGTTGGGAATATGGGGTCCGGTGCGACTAATGAGAATTTCACCCATTTCACCCACATCTCAACACTAGTATGATATTGTCCGTTTTGGCACCCGAAGGGCCTCACGGCTTTGCATTTGGTCCACTACCAAAAGGTCTCATTCTAGTTGAGGTATGTTCTTACTTATATACCGCTGATCCTTCCCATGTTTAACCGATGTGGGATGTGGGACTTTGGTCGCCACCCTAACATGTGGATGTGTCGAAGTATGCTAATTCATTAACTTATTTTCACCGTTGATCATAATAGTAATAATACCTTTATATTTGTTATGGGAAGTGGGAGTACAAAGTGCTTCAGAATATGGACAAGTCAAACTGAGGTGGATACATATGTATAAGAAAAAATACATGTTAAGTATAATTTAATTGGTTAAGATGATATCGTTGGGCTAATGTTCATGTTTTGTCTTTGTGCTTCTTGATAGTTCTGGAGAAGTATCAGCATCTTTTCAGGAAGTTGTTGGACGGTAACGAGATAAATCTGTTAACAGTTTTATCGGTTGTAGCTTACTCGGTGCGGTTCTAATTAGCTGGTTTGTGGCCCCATCCTGAATAGATTATGGATAAATATGGGAAGCTATTGGGCGTAACGGGAGAATAAGCCGACCAAGAAAAGTTACAAGGTATTTTGTTAGAGAATGTGTACAACAATTCCAATATTGGCGTCGGGTTGAAGGTGTTGAAGAAAAAGGTGTCAAAGGAAAAATAAGAGGCTTCCCTAAGCAAAAATATGGGAGAGAGAAAAAATACTGGCGAGCGAAGTTGGTTCTTCACACTAGGAAGACGATCCTGAAGAACCAGAGGATAATCTTGTAATTAAGAGGAAGAATAAAAGTGAAAATGTTAGCACAACCGTTCGGATAGTTTAGAATGTGAAAGTAGGGCAAGAAAAAGTTGCGCGAGATGAGGTAGCTTCAAAAATAAAATTTGAATTTTGAAAAAGAGCGAGGTCATGATGGTCAAGAAGAAAAGTATATTTGTTGAAGAGCAGACTCCTCATCTTAGAGATGAAGCATTGGATGTGGAGATATTTCTGGTTTTGATTGAGGGTGTGGCTATCAAGCCTAAAGAAGTTATTGTTCTAGATAAAAAGAATGAGCCTAAAGAAGTTATTGTCCTAGATAAAAGGAATGCACCTGTTGTTAGCATGTGTCCAAATGTGGAAGAAAAATGCATATCCCGAGCTGAGTAGGGTGAAGTTAGGAACATAGAGCATGTGTTGTTCGTGAAGGAGGAACGATATATCAAGGGACATGGTGACAAACTGGGGGGTGTTGCGTTTGAAGTGCTTAGTCATAAGAAAGGGAAAATAATGGATGTGGCGAGTTCGTACGGGGAATCCAGAGACAAGACGATCCTGGCACTAATGCTCCCTCGAATAGCGATCTGCCTCTGACCTCGAAGGTGACAGGAAAACCTACATATTTTCTAGTGTTATCTTTTTTATTGTACGGCCCGCTGAAACATTATCTCGAAAAGTCTTCATATAATACGGTGACCATGTGAGATATATTGTAGAGGTATCTGGAGTTACAACTAGAGCTGTGTTTCGTAAATAGTTATCGTGGAATCCAGTTGTCTGTGTTTATCTTCAACCTTATATTTGTATTTTTGCAGTTGCATTGTAATTAGTTGATATTTGAGTATAGTCTCTTAAAGATATAAGGCATAGGCTCATTAGCCCATATAGTTTATCTATAAATAATAGTTATATACTCTATGTAATACATACTTTCTAAATAATACAAAACCCTAGTTGTTCTCTTTTCTCTCTTTTGTTCATTATTTAACATCGGCAAATGACGCCATATGATATTAAGGAAATTAATAACTTTAAGGAAAGACCGTTTGCGCTTGGATCGACGATAAAGCTGAGTAAAGAATTAAACAAGTTTAAACAAGGTTATGCATTCATAAACGCAGAACTGATCGCCAAAAAACCGCCATCATCAAACAGATATCCAAAAATGCGAATTTATTGTCACATAATAATGAGATGATATCACATAATGCTGGGCTGGTATGCCAAAATATAGTCTTGTATGAACAGATCGAGACTATGACGACAAGGCTCAATGGTAAGATTACGTTTGAAAACTAAGAATATCTTGTTAGGATCCGAGGTGGATAAGGTCAAGAAGGCGATGGAGGATAGTAAGAAGAGATGTGCGAGGAAACGATAAAAATGACTAAGAATAAGTAAGATAAAGTTACGACTGCAACGCAAAGTTTATTTGAAAGATTTTGAAAAGATGCGATCTTGAAACTGTGGAGAATGAATCATAACATGGACCTGGAAAAGCTTAAAGATATGGTGCCCAAGCATGAATGATCAACCCTATTGGTGATGAAGAAGAATATGATGAAAGTGAAGTCGTGTGAACTGGTGGTGATGAAAGTATTGCTCGAGAAATGGAAAATTATGAAGAAATGGGCGAGGTCGGCATGTAAAGAAGATCACGTCATTGTGCTTAGTGATTGTACTTGTTTTATACTAATCTAAAAATAGAGCGTATGGGTGTTTTTGTTTATGCATTTTCAATTGTCGTTCCTTAATTTGGGATTATTGGTGGATGACTATTGAACGTTGCATTCAACTTTTGTTGTAATGTTTCTATATTAAACTTGTCAATAAAAATGTGTCTTGGTACAATTCATGGCATTATTATGACAGAAACGTAGAATAATGCATCTACATGACTTTAGTCTAAATGTTTTCGCATAATTGTTCTATTTTATATTAATAAGTGTTTGTGGAGGTGTATTGTTGTTATATATGTTTTACTATTTGTATAGGGCTCAGTTTCATAATTTTAAGGCTTGTCTTGAAGACTTCGATAGACCCAGACTTGGTTGATTTACGATGGTTGCAATATGACACGTATAATAATGGCTCAATATGACCAGTTGTGTAGCCGTGTAGACTTGATATGTTAAAATATTTTCTAATTTAACCGCGTTGATTAGAAGTCAGTATGGCCACTTGAATAGTCGATGGTCCATGAACCGTAAGCTTGGTTGTGTGAACCATAAATCACAATCGTCACAGTGAATGGTCTTGGGTAAATAATAGTTGTCTACTCTATGTAATACATACTTTCTAAATAATACAAAACTCTAGTTGTTCTCTTTTCTCTCTTTTGTTCATTATTTAACATCGGCAAATGACGCCATATGATATTAAGGAAATTAATAACTTTAAGGAAAGACCGTTTGCGCTTGGATCGACGATAAAGCTGAGTAAAGAATTAAACAAGTTTAAACAAGGTTATGCATTCATAAACGCAGAACTGATCGCCAAAAAACCGCCATCATCAAACAGATATCCAAAAATGCGAATTTATTGTCACATAATAATGAGATGATACCACATAATGCTGGGCTGGTATGCCAAAATATAGTCTTGTATGAACAGATCGAGACTATGACGACAAGGCTCAATGGTAAGATTACGTTTGAAAACTAAGAATATCTTGTTAGGATCCGAGGTGGATAAGGTCAAGAAGGCGATGGAGGATAGTAAGAAGAGATGTGCGAGGAAACGATAAAAATGACTAAGAATAAGTAAGATAAAGTTACGACTGCAACGCAAAGTTTATTTGAAAGATTTTGAAAAGATGCGATCTTGAAACTGTGGAGAATGAATCATAACATGGACCTGGAAAAGCTTAAAGATATGGTGCCCAAGCATGAATGATCAACCCTATTGGTGATGAAGAAGAATATGATGAAAGTGAAGTCGTGTGAACTGGTGGTGATGAAAGTATTGCTCGAGAAATGGAAAATTATGAAGAAATGGGCGAGGTCGGCATGTAAAGAAGATCACGTCATTGTGCTTAGTGATTGTACTTGTTTTATACTAATCTAAAAATAGAGCGTATGGGTGTTTTTGTTTATGCATTTTCAATTGTCGTTCCTTAATTTGGGATTATTGGTGGATGACTATTGAACGTTGCATTCAACTTTTGTTGTAATGTTTCTATATTAAACTTGTCAATAAAAATGTGTCTTGGTACAATTCATGGCATTATTATGACAGAAACGTAGAATAATGCATCTACATGACTTTAGTCTAAATGTTTTCGCATAATTGTTCTATTTTATATTAATAAGTGTTTGTGGAGGTGTATTGTTGTTATATATGTTTTACTATTTGTATAGGGCTCAGTTTCATAATTTTAAGGCTTGTCTTGAAGACTTCGATAGACCCAGACTTGGTTGATTTACGATGGTTGCAATATGACACGTATAATAATGGCTCAATATGACCAGTTGTGTAGCCGTGTAGACTTGATATGTTAAAATATTTTCTAATTTAACCGCGTTGATTAGAAGTCAGTATGGCCACTTGAATAGTCGATGGTCCATGAACCGTAAGCTTGGTTGTGTGAACCATAAATCACAATCGTCACAGTGAATGGTCTTGGGTAAATAATAGTTGTCTACTCTATGTAATACATACTTTCTAAATAATACAAAACTCTAGTTGTTCTCTTTTCTCTCTTTTGTTCATTATTTAACATCGGCAAATGACGCCATATGATATTAAGGAAATTAATAACTTTAAGGAAAGACCGTTTGCGCTTGGATCGACGATAAAGCTGAGTAAAGAATTAAACAAGTTTAAACAAGGTTATGCATTCATAAACGCAGAACTGATCGCCAAAAAACCGCCATCATCAAACAGATATCCAAAAATGCGAATTTATTGTCACATAATAATGAGATGATACCACATAATGCTGGGCTGGTATGCCAAAATATAGTCTTGTATGAACAGATCGAGACTATGACGACAAGGCTCAATGGTAAGATTACGTTTGAAAACTAAGAATATCTTGTTAGGATCCGAGGTGGATAAGGTCAAGAAGGCGATGGAGGATAGTAAGAAGAGATGTGCGAGGAAACGATAAAAATGACTAAGAATAAGTAAGATAAAGTTACGACTGCAACGCAAAGTTTATTTGAAAGATTTTGAAAAGATGCGATCTTGAAACTGTGGAGAATGAATCATAACATGGACCTGGAAAAGCTTAAAGATATGGTGCCCAAGCATGAATGATCAACCCTATTGGTGATGAAGAAGAATATGATGAAAGTGAAGTCGTGTGAACTGGTGGTGATGAAAGTATTGCTCGAGAAATGGAAAATTATGAAGAAATGGGCGAGGTCGGCATGTAAAGAAGATCACGTCATTGTGCTTAGTGATTGTACTTGTTTTATACTAATCTAAAAATAGAGCGTATGGGTGTTTTTGTTTATGCATTTTCAATTGTCGTTCCTTAATTTGGGATTATTGGTGGATGACTATTGAACGTTGCATTCAACTTTTGTTGTAATGTTTCTATATTAAACTTGTCAATAAAAATGTGTCTTGGTACAATTCATGGCATTATTATGACAGAAACGTAGAATAATGCATCTACATGACTTTAGTCTAAATGTTTTCGCATAATTGTTCTATTTTATATTAATAAGTGTTTGTGGAGGTGTATTGTTGTTATATATGTTTTACTATTTGTATAGGGCTCAGTTTCATAATTTTAAGGCTTGTCTTGAAGACTTCGATAGACCCAGACTTGGTTGATTTACGATGGTTGCAATATGACACGTATAATAATGGCTCAATATGACCAGTTGTGTAGCCGTGTAGACTTGATATGTTAAAATATTTTCTAATTTAACCGCGTTGATTAGAAGTCAGTATGGCCACTTGAATAGTCGATGGTCCATGAACCGTAAGCTTGGTTGTGTGAACCATAAATCACAATCGTCACAGTGAATGGTCTTGGGTAAATAATAGTTGTCTACTCTATGTAATACATACTTTCTAAATAATACAAAACTCTAGTTGTTCTCTTTTCTCTCTTTTGTTCATTATTTAACATCGGCAAATGACGCCATATGATATTAAGGAAATTAATAACTTTAAGGAAAGACCGTTTGCGCTTGGATCGACGATAAAGCTGAGTAAAGAATTAAACAAGTTTAAACAAGGTTATGCATTCATAAACGCAGAACTGATCGCCAAAAAACCGCCATCATCAAACAGATATCCAAAAATGCGAATTTATTGTCACATAATAATGAGATGATACCACATAATGCTGGGCTGGTATGCCAAAATATAGTCTTGTATGAACAGATCGAGACTATGACGACAAGGCTCAATGGTAAGATTACGTTTGAAAACTAAGAATATCTTGTTAGGATCCGAGGTGGATAAGGTCAAGAAGGCGATGGAGGATAGTAAGAAGAGATGTGCGAGGAAACGATAAAAATGACTAAGAATAAGTAAGATAAAGTTACGACTGCAACGCAAAGTTTATTTGAAAGATTTTGAAAAGATGCGATCTTGAAACTGTGGAGAATGAATCATAACATGGACCTGGAAAAGCTTAAAGATATGGTGCCCAAGCATGAATGATCAACCCTATTGGTGATGAAGAAGAATATGATGAAAGTGAAGTCGTGTGAACTGGTGGTGATGAAAGTATTGCTCGAGAAATGGAAAATTATGAAGAAATGGGCGAGGTCGGCATGTAAAGAAGATCACGTCATTGTGCTTAGTGATTGTACTTGTTTTATACTAATCTAAAAATAGAGCGTATGGGTGTTTTTGTTTATGCATTTTCAATTGTCGTTCCTTAATTTGGGATTATTGGTGGATGACTATTGAACGTTGCATTCAACTTTTGTTGTAATGTTTCTATATTAAACTTGTCAATAAAAATGTGTCTTGGTACAATTCATGGCATTATTATGACAGAAACGTAGAATAATGCATCTACATGACTTTAGTCTAAATGTTTTCGCATAATTGTTCTATTTTATATTAATAAGTGTTTGTGGAGGTGTATTGTTGTTATATATGTTTTACTATTTGTATAGGGCTCAGTTTCATAATTTTAAGGCTTGTCTTGAAGACTTCGATAGACCCAGACTTGGTTGATTTACGATGGTTGCAATATGACACGTATAATAATGGCTCAATATGACCAGTTGTGTAGCCGTGTAGACTTGATATGTTAAAATATTTTCTAATTTAACCGCGTTGATTAGAAGTCAGTATGGCCACTTGAATAGTCGATGGTCCATGAACCGTAAGCTTGGTTGTGTGAACCATAAATCACAATCGTCACAGTGAATGGTCTTGGGTAAATAATAGTTGTCTACTCTATGTAATACATACTTTCTAAATAATACAAAACTCTAGTTGTTCTCTTTTCTCTCTTTTGTTCATTATTTAACATCGGCAAATGACGCCATATGATATTAAGGAAATTAATAACTTTAAGGAAAGACCGTTTGCGCTTGGATCGACGATAAAGCTGAGTAAAGAATTAAACAAGTTTAAACAAGGTTATGCATTCATAAACGCAGAACTGATCGCCAAAAAACCGCCATCATCAAACAGATATCCAAAAATGCGAATTTATTGTCACATAATAATGAGATGATACCACATAATGCTGGGCTGGTATGCCAAAATATAGTCTTGTATGAACAGATCGAGACTATGACGACAAGGCTCAATGGTAAGATTACGTTTGAAAACTAAGAATATCTTGTTAGGATCCGAGGTGGATAAGGTCAAGAAGGCGATGGAGGATAGTAAGAAGAGATGTGCGAGGAAACGATAAAAATGACTAAGAATAAGTAAGATAAAGTTACGACTGCAACGCAAAGTTTATTTGAAAGATTTTGAAAAGATGCGATCTTGAAACTGTGGAGAATGAATCATAACATGGACCTGGAAAAGCTTAAAGATATGGTGCCCAAGCATGAATGATCAACCCTATTGGTGATGAAGAAGAATATGATGAAAGTGAAGTCGTGTGAACTGGTGGTGATGAAAGTATTGCTCGAGAAATGGAAAATTATGAAGAAATGGGCGAGGTCGGCATGTAAAGAAGATCACGTCATTGTGCTTAGTGATTGTACTTGTTTTATACTAATCTAAAAATAGAGCGTATGGGTGTTTTTGTTTATGCATTTTCAATTGTCGTTCCTTAATTTGGGATTATTGGTGGATGACTATTGAACGTTGCATTCAACTTTTGTTGTAATGTTTCTATATTAAACTTGTCAATAAAAATGTGTCTTGGTACAATTCATGGCATTATTATGACAGAAACGTAGAATAATGCATCTACATGACTTTAGTCTAAATGTTTTCGCATAATTGTTCTATTTTATATTAATAAGTGTTTGTGGAGGTGTATTGTTGTTATATATGTTTTACTATTTGTATAGGGCTCAGTTTCATAATTTTAAGGCTTGTCTTGAAGACTTCGATAGACCCAGACTTGGTTGATTTACGATGGTTGCAATATGACACGTATAATAATGGCTCAATATGACCAGTTGTGTAGCCGTGTAGACTTGATATGTTAAAATATTTTCTAATTTAACCGCGTTGATTAGAAGTCAGTATGGCCACTTGAATAGTCGATGGTCCATGAACCGTAAGCTTGGTTGTGTGAACCATAAATCACAATCGTCACAGTGAATGGTCTTGGGTAAATAATAGTTGTCTACTCTATGTAATACATACTTTCTAAATAATACAAAACTCTAGTTGTTCTCTTTTCTCTCTTTTGTTCATTATTTAACATCGGCAAATGACGCCATATGATATTAAGGAAATTAATAACTTTAAGGAAAGACCGTTTGCGCTTGGATCGACGATAAAGCTGAGTAAAGAATTAAACAAGTTTAAACAAGGTTATGCATTCATAAACGCAGAACTGATCGCCAAAAAACCGCCATCATCAAACAGATATCCAAAAATGCGAATTTATTGTCACATAATAATGAGATGATATCACATAATGCTGGGCTGGTATGCCAAAATATAGTCTTGTATGAACAGATCGAGACTATGACGACAAGGCTCAATGGTAAGATTACGTTTGAAAACTAAGAATATCTTGTTAGGATCCGAGGTGGATAAGGTCAAGAAGGCGATGGAGGATAGTAAGAAGAGATGTGCGAGGAAACGATAAAAATGACTAAGAATAAGTAAGATAAAGTTACGACTGCAACGCAAAGTTTATTTGAAAGATTTTGAAAAGATGCGATCTTGAAACTGTGGAGAATGAATCATAACATGGACCTGGAAAAGCTTAAAGATATGGTGCCCAAGCATGAATGATCAACCCTATTGGTGATGAAGAAGAATATGATGAAAGTGAAGTCGTGTGAACTGGTGGTGATGAAAGTATTGCTCGAGAAATGGAAAATTATGAAGAAATGGGCGAGGTCGGCATGTAAAGAAGATCACGTCATTGTGCTTAGTGATTGTACTTGTTTTATACTAATCTAAAAATAGAGCGTATGGGTGTTTTTGTGTATGCATTTTCAATTGTCGTTCCTTAATTTGGGATTATTGGTGGATGACTATTGAACGTTGCATTCAACTTTTGTTGTAATGTTTCTATATTAAACTTGTCAATAAAAATGTGTCTTGGTACAATTCATGGCATTATTATGACAGAAACGTAGAATAATGCATCTACATGACTTTAGTCTAAATGTTTTCGCATAATTGTTCTATTTTATATTAATAAGTGTTTGTGGAGGTGTATTGTTGTTATATATGTTTTACTATTTGTATAGGGCTCAGTTTCATAATTTTAAGGCTTGTCTTGAAGACTTCGATAGACCCAGACTTGGTTGATTTACGATGGTTGCAATATGACACGTATAATAATGGCTCAATATGACCAGTTGTGTAGCCGTGTAGACTTGATATGTTAAAATATTTTCTAATTTAACCGCGTTGATTAGAAGTCAGTATGGCCACTTGAATAGTCGATGGTCCATGAACCGTAAGCTTGGTTGTGTGAACCATAAATCACAATCGTCACAGTGAATGGTCTTGGGTAAATAATAGTTGTCTACTCTATGTAATACATACTTTCTAAATAATACAAAACTCTAGTTGTTCTCTTTTCTCTCTTTTGTTCATTATTTAACATCGGCAAATGACGCCATATGATATTAAGGAAATTAATAACTTTAAGGAAAGACCGTTTGCGCTTGGATCGACGATAAAGCTGAGTAAAGAATTAAACAAGTTTAAACAAGGTTATGCATTCATAAACGCAGAACTGATCGCCAAAAAACCGCCATCATCAAACAGATATCCAAAAATGCGAATTTATTGTCACATAATAATGAGATGATATCACATAATGCTGGGCTGGTATGCCAAAATATAGTCTTGTATGACCAGATCGAGACTATGACGACAAGGCTCAATGGTAAGATTACGTTTGAAAACTAAGAATATCTTGTTAGGATCCGAGGTGGATAAGGTCAAGAAGGCGATGGAGGATAGTAAGAAGAGATGTGCGAGGAAACGATAAAAATGACTAAGAATAAGTAAGATAAAGTTACGACTGCAACGCAAAGTTTATTTGAAAGATTTTGAAAAGATGCGATCTTGAAACTGTGGAGAATGAATCATAACATGGACCTGGAAAAGCTTAAAGATATGGTGCCCAAGCATGAATGATCAACCCTATTGGTGATGAAGAAGAATATGATGAAAGTGAAGTCGTGTGAACTGGTGGTGATGAAAGTATTGCTCGAGAAATGGAAAATTATGAAGAAATGGGCGAGGTCGGCATGTAAAGAAGATCACGTCATTGTGCTTAGTGATTGTACTTGTTTTATACTAATCTAAAAATAGAGCGTATGGGTGTTTTTGTTTATGCATTTTCAATTGTCGTTCCTTAATTTGGGATTATTGGTGGATGACTATTGAACGTTGCATTCAACTTTTGTTGTAATGTTTCTATATTAAACTTGTCAATAAAAATGTGTCTTGGTACAATTCATGGCATTATTATGACAGAAACGTAGAATAATGCATCTACATGACTTTAGTCTAAATGTTTTCGCATAATTGTTCTATTTTATATTAATAAGTGTTTGTGGAGGTGTATTGTTGTTATATATGTTTTACTATTTGTATAGGGCTCAGTTTCATAATTTAAGGCTTGTCTTGAAGACTTCGATAGACCCAGACTTGGTTGATTTACGATGGTTGCAATATGACACGTATAATAATGGCTCAATATGACCAGTTGTGTAGCCGTGTAGACTTGATATGTTAAAATATTTTCTAATTTAACCGCGTTGATTAGAAGTCAGTATGGCCACTTGAATAGTCGATGGTCCATGAACCGTAAGCTTGGTTGTGTGAACCATAAATCACAATCGTCACAGTGAATGGTCTTGGGTAAATAATAGTTGTCTACTATATGTAATACATACTTTCTAAATAATACAAAACTCTAGTTGTTCTCTTTTCTCTCTTTTGTTCATTATTTAACATCGGCAAATGGCGCCATATGATATTAAGGAAATTAATAACTTTAAGGAAAGACCGTTTGCGCTTGGATCGACGATAAAGCTGAGTAAAGAATTAAACAAGTTTAAACAAGGTTATGCATTCATAAACGCAGAACTGATCGCCAAAAAACCGCCATCATCAAACAGATATCCAAAAATGCGAATTTATTGTCACATAATAATGAGATGATATCACATAATGTTGGGCTGGTATGCCAAAATATAGTCTTGTATGAACAGATCGAGACTATGACGACAAGGCTCAATGGTAAGATTACGTTTGAAAACTAAGAATATCTTGTTAGGATCCGAGGTGGATAAGGTCAAGAAGGCGATGGAGGATAGTAAGAAGAGATGTGCGAGGAAACGATAAAAATGACTAAGAATAAGTAAGATAAAGTTACGACTGCAACGCAAAGTTTATTTGTAAGATTTTGAAAAGATGTGATCTTGAAACTGTGGAGAATGAATCATAACATGGACCTGGAAAAGCTTAAAGATATGGTGCCCAAGCATGAATGATCAACCCTATTGGTGATGAAGAAGAATATGATGAAAGTGAAGTCGTGTGAACTGGTGATGAAAGTATTGCTCGGGAAATGGAAAATTATGAAGAAATGGGCGAGGTCGGCATGGAAAGAAGATCACATCATTGTGCTTAGTGATTGTACTTGTTTTATACTAATCTAAAAATAGAGCGTATGGGTGTTTTTGTTTATGCATTTTCAATTGTCGTTCCTTAATTTGGGATTATTGGTGGATGACTATTGAACGTTGCATTCAACTTTTGTTGTAATGTTTCTATATTAAATTTGTCAATAAAAATGTGTCTTGGTACAATTCATGGCATTATTATGACAGAAACGTAGAATAATGCATCTACATGACTTTAGTCTAAATGTTTTCGCATAATTGTTCTATTTTATATTAATAAGTGTTTGTGGAGGTGTATTGTTGTTATATATGTTTTACTATTTGTATAGGGCTCAGTTTCATAATTTTAAGGCTTGTCTTGAAGACTTCGATAGACCCAGACTTGGTTGATTTACGATGGTTGCAATATGACACGTATAATAATGGCTCAATATGACCAGTTGTGTAGCCGTGTAGACTTGATATGTTAAAATATTTTCTAATTTAACTGCGTTGATTAGAAGTCAGTATGGCCACTTGAATAGTCGATGGTCCATGAACCGTAAGCTTGGTTGTGTGAACCATAAATCACAATCGTCACAGTGAATGGTCTTGGGTAAATAATAGTTGTCTACTCTATGTAATACATACTTTCTAAATAATACAAAACTCTAGTTGTTCTCTTTTCTCTCTTTTGTTCATTATTTAACATCGGCAAATGACGCCATATGATATTAAGGAAATTAATAACTTTAAGGAAAGACCGTTTGCGCTTGGATCGACGATAAAGCTGAGTAAAGAATTAAACAAGTTTAAACAAGGTTATGCATTCATAAACGCAGAACTGATCGCCAAAAAACCGCCATCATCAAACAGATATCCAAAAATGCGAATTTATTGTCACATAATAATGAGATGATATCACATAATGCTGGGCTGGTATGCCAAAATATAGTCTTGTATGAACAGATCGAGACTATGACGACAAGGCTCAATGGTAAGATTACGTTTGAAAACTAAGAATATCTTGTTAGGATCCGAGGTGGATAAGGTCAAGAAGGCGATGGAGGATAGTAAGAAGAGATTTGCGAGGAAACGATAAAAATGACTAAGAATAAGTAAGATAAAGTTACGACTGCAACGCAAAGTTTATTTGTAAGATTTTGAAAAGATGTGATCTTGAAACTGTGGAGAATGAATCATAACATGGACCTGGAAAAGCTTAAAGATATGGTTCCCAAGCATGAATGATCAACCCTATTGGTGATGAAGAAGAATATGATGAAAGTGAAGTCGTGTGAACTGGTGATGAAAGTATTGCTCGGGAAATGGAAAATTATGAAGAAATGGGCGAGGTCGGCATGGAAAGAAGATCACGTCATTGTGCTTAGTGATTGTACTTGTTTTATACTAATCTAAAAATAGAGCGTATGGGTGTTTTTGTTTATGCATTTTCAATTGTCGTTCCTTAATTTGGGATTATTGGTGGATGACTATTGAACGTTGCATTCAACTTTTGTTGTAATGTTTCTATATTAAACTTGTCAATAAAAATGTGTCTTGGTACAATTCATGGCATTATTATGACAGAAACGTAGAATAATGCATCTACATGACTTTAGTCTAAATGTTTTCGCATAATTGTTCTATTTTATATTAATAAGTGTTTGTGGAGGTGTATTGTTGTTATATATGTTTTACTATTTGTATAGGGCTCAGTTTCATAATTTTAAGGTTTGTCTTGAAGACTTCGATAGACCCAGACTTGGTTGATTTACGATGGTTGCAATATGACACGTATAATAATGGCTCAATATGACCAGTTGTGTAGCCGTGTAGACTTGATATGTTAAAATATTTTCTAATTTAACCGCGTTGATTAGAAGTCAGTATGGCCACTTGAATAGTCGATGGTCCGTGAACCGTAAGTTTGGTTGTGTGAACCATAAATCACAATCATCACAATCTTCATTTATTGTGGGTAACCACTAGAATGGTCTTGGGTTAGCTTCATTCTCTTATATGGGTGAAAATATTCCTAATGAATTTGAATTGTGATCGTCACAGTACTTCACATTGTTTTATTCTCATGATTTGGTGAAGTGACTTTGGTAGGACCTGAAGCAATTGCTGGAATTCCACGTATTATATGTTTTTATGAAAGATCTATTTCAACATCTAAACGAGTCATCATCATTGCTTAACACTGATACTTTAAAAATATGTTATGACATACGAAACTAATTTTTATGATGGAATACCTCGCAAAATTTACTTTTAATGACTTAAAAAACAAATCAAGATAAAAGAAATCAATCTACCTCTATAAAATATCTTTATAAAATATTTTTCAACCCGCTAAATGAAGTTTTTTTTCTTTATTTATCATATAAATAAAGAAAAAATATAGGGATGAAATATATATGTATTATCAAATACGTGGTAGTTATTATGTTTATAACTTAATAATTACTATTTTAACTTCAACTCGTTTGATAATATAATAATCTCAATTGTATGCATAAAAATTTCTTGAATATCTAATTTTATAGACTTGAGTCTTCCTTTTACCACATGCATTTAGCTCGTGTAGCTTGTTCTCTTATTTAGTCGTCTAGATAAAGGGCGCTTATCTCGTCTAGTTTTTCTAAACACGTCTAACTAGTTCTGCTCATTTTGTTTGTCTGGTATTTCTCATTTATCATGTTCAGCTCATCTTCCTCGTTTAGTAACATGTTCAACTTATCTAGTTCATTTAACATGTTCAATTCATCTAACTTATTTAAACTCTTCGTGTCATTTATCTCACCCAACTTGCTCCAATTTGTCTTATGTTTACATATCTTATAAATTAAACTAAATCTCATACTCAACATTATATTATATTATTGTTGCATATTTTTACCTCTTTAATGAGGGTATAGACCCACCCTAATGGGATATACTAATATCAATAAGGAATACACACCACGAGATCATGGCAGTTATCTAATTTGTTTTTCATATTTATGAACCCTTTGTGTAATCTCACATGCTCTCATTAGGCTCCTGCTTTTTAATGGATGATATAATCCTTGTCTATTTGGATTATCTTATTTACTATGAAATCATATCTAAATTATTTCTAAACCACTTCAAAGTTGTGAATTATGACCATGGAAACATATTAAACTATGATAACGTACTACCTTAAATGTTCATTGAAAATACTCTAAAGATAAAGCATGTCATCTCTGTCAAACCTGACATCTAGTTTCAAAAATGTTTGATATAATGATTGGGGATGCATGCCATGTCTTACTTATCCATATTATAATGACTAAATTTGCAATGTAGTATTATTAGAAATATCTCTAGTGTTTATGGTGACATAGTGATATTGTACCTCGTGATTGTGCTCCCCTCATCTACGGTAGCCGTAGTTCAACATACTCAGGATCTACAGGTTGACCATGGAGATCTATCACTGGTCGATTCCCCTGATATTGAAGGTGGGGCTACCCCATAGTTGGACGAGGGGTTTAGTGGGACTGCTAGATAGCTTGATGGCTTTTTTATGCTATAATATTAGGCTCGACCTACATATATGCATCATCATGGTCGTATTTAGTATGAAATCACCTCTTAAATGAGAACAATAATTTTGCATTGAGTGTCTAGATCTATAACCTTCACATTTTAAATATAATCTATGTGCTCTCATAATGGCAAGTGATTGTGGGTGATATTGTGTTACTAAGACAGTTGAAGTTTTATCGTCTTCATTGGAGTCATCCTGACGATATGGTCGGTGAATTTCTAAATACAACTCACGTTGTCTTATTTTCTCGGAGATAGAACCCGTCGGTGAACATTTTAAAAAATCAGAAATCATCTGTCTGGTAACTAGGAGTTCCTCAGTGTAGTTTTACTACATATTTTCCATCTATTGTCTCATAACTGTAAATAGATTTATTGCCTCTTTAGCGGCTGGAACGTCCGGTGTCGTGGTTGATTGATTTTCCATAGTTTAGCGTTAGATTTAGCTTTTCAAACATGGTAAGAGGTTTAAAGGTTTATTGAATCTTATGTAAACCTTCATTTGCCATGGATAGTGCCAATATAAAGGTAGAATTTAATCTGAACAAAATATATTAGCTGAAAAAATAAATTTGAGAATAATTAAAATTTTAAAAAAGTAGACAGATAGTTATGTGATTACATGAACTCTGATCTTTGAATGTGGAAAAAATATTGGTTGTAAATCTTTCATTCGTATATTAAAAGCTAAATTTATTATAGTTTGATAGTCTAATGCGTCACTAATTAATTATTTCTTTTTATCAATTAAAATTGGGTTAATGGCCAATGAGGTGTCCCTCTTATCTTAAATGATAAAATAGATGAGAGGTCAATTTTTTACCAATAAACTATTATATTATATTAAATTAATAATATTTATTTAAGTATTTTTTATTTTTTATATTCTAAAAATACATTTTTTATACTGTTTTCGTGAACATTTTACTAATTTTTAAAATGATAAGGATATAAATAATTAAATAATGAAGGATATTATTAAAAGTATTTTAGTTTGAATGTTTTATAGTTAAAGAATAGATTTAATACATAAAGTAAATGTTATGGGCTGAGTGTGCAGATTATCATAATTTGTAACCGAATCTGTTATTTACACCCATTGCCTACAAATAGAGGAATGAGACTCGAAATAAAAGGTTTTGACAACTCGACTAATAATTACTGTTGATTTCATTCTCTTTCTAAGTAACATGAATTACTTTTTCTCTCTACAATTACTCTAAAGATTCTATCTTTGCATAAATGATTTAATACTTAATATTAGCGACCATAATGGGAGTTAAGTGAGGTATCTAGATAACAAATCTAAAACTACAAAAATTTAAGATTGAATTTACGATAAATCCAGAAATCAGAATTGATCCCGCGGTTTTGATAGAAAATGAAGCGCTTGAATCAGATTTACTTAGAGAGGAAAAGCGAGATAAAATTCAAGCTAATGAACAACGTGAGCAATCTAACATGAAGGACCAGATGAATCAATTACTAGAAATGATAACGGTTTTTAATGATCAGTTTGATCAAAAGAAGTAGCAGATTCAATCTAGTAGGCTACGATTCTAGGTACAACGAGTTTATGAGAAAAAATAGTTGTAAAATTTGTCTCATGAGGCTTATACTGCTCGCCAAGTACGAAGTGATCGCAGTAAATCATATTTTTAGTCAAACAGAGAACATTACTCTTTATTAAAGGAAAATAAAGATAAACATCAGTATATTTTGCCTAGTGATAATAAGTTCTCTAGTTCGGATTCCAAAGATGATTTGTTTAGGTAAGAAAAATATTGGCGTTATTCGAGGAAGGAGGAAGCTAACATTGGAAATGTCGTAGAGAGCACAAATCCAAGAGGTGGGATAAGTCGAAGAATATGAGGGACAGCCCTTTGTTCAAGGGTAACACATCCAATCAGTATGTTAATACTGCGGACCACAATTTATATACAGTTATGGGAAAATTGAAGCCAGTCAATACGTGTAAGGAGTGAATGAGAGAAATTTTTCTTTATCTTCTGAGATTAGGTCAATACCTCTTCATATGTGCTTTGATATTTTGAAGGTTAAAAATTGTGATGGAACACGAGATCCTGATGATCATATTGAGAAGTTTAAAAATTACATGATAAACTTTGATGATGATGACAAGTTGGTATGTAGAGCATTTTCATAAACTTTTAAGGGCACTGCTACAAAGTGGTACAATAGAATTCCAATTGGATCTATAACCAACTTTGGGGTCTTTTATACTGCGTTCCGAAGATAATTTGTGAGAAGTAAAGAGATGTAAGCTAACGGTGATACTATAATACAATGTAAACAAGTTGTATGAGAGAAATTAAAAGATCATACCAGACTCTTTGTGTTAACGAATACAAAAGTAGAAGATTGTGATGAGCAAATTGCAGCGGCAGCTTTTAGGCAAGGATTGCTTCTAGGTGGTTTAGCAAACGATACTACAATGAGAAGGGCATCTAAGTTTAGGGGTTTAATGGATCAAGTCGATGAACAAATTAACAAGAGTTTGAATTGGGTCAAGATCCACTCAAAGAAAGTCGGGGCATACAACTGCTAGAAAAAAATATAAAAAAGCTCCTCAAATTCCCAAGTATCATCTCGTCTGAAAGTGAATACTAGTCTTCCTCCTCGAACATGACGAGTGCCTCAACTTTTTAGCTATCAACCTCCTCAGGTGAATTCCAACCAATGGAAATGACCAGAATATTTTGGAGATTTAACTGAAAACATGGCAACAATCTTTGAGAGAGTAAAGAATCATGTTACTTTAGAAAACCAGCCCTGATAAATAGGCCAAGGGAGGAGCGCTCTATAAATTTTTGCAAATACCATAACGATATCAAGCATGATACTGCAGACTGTATAGCTTTCAAGAAAGAAATTCATATTTTGATAGAAAACAGTAAGTTGATGACTTTTATTAAAGTAAAAATTAATGGTCGGAATAATCCAAGTACGTATATGTAGCATAATGTGAAAACATTGCCAAAGCTAAAAAAACACATTAATGATTATGGATTCGAAGTTAGAAAAACAAGGAGGCTTCAATACGGCTTCAGATCATTTAGATTCAGACCCAAACAAAAAATAGTGTTTGCTGTGAATGAAACAATGGTTTGAGGGAGGGTTCGTAGTTTGTGAGAGTATTTTGGGAATCTGACCATTTTTTTGGGAGATACCATGGTTGGAAACACTAATAGTTCAAAGAAAAATATGTAATAAGTTTGGAAACTCAATTAGATGGAAAAATGTCTAACCATCTCTATGGGAGAGATGTTACACCTTTTATTATGTTTAACAAGGATGATTTGGGGGGCATAGTTGGACCCCATGAGGATGCAGTGGTGATTGGCTCGGAAATAGCAGGAACTGAGATCCAATGAATACTAATTAATACGGGAAGTTCATCGAATGTGTTGTTCAAATCAATGTATAAGAATATGCGCAATCCACCTACGACTCTCCAATCTGAGTGCATTATAATTGGGTTTACAGGGATAACGATACAAGTTATTGGGGAATTCGAGGGAGACGTTTTGTTGGCAATAGGTCATTTTAGGAAAAAAGTTCAAGTTGTGTTTATGGTGGTGGAATACTCGAACAACTATAATGCAATTTTTGGGAGATCATGGTTGTCTATGATGTATGTTGTTGTTTCAACTGTCTACCAGTGCTTGAAGTATGTACTTGGTGATCGCATCAGAGTAGTTCAAAGTGACCAACAAGTGGCAAGAGAATGTCATGCAATAGCTTTGCAGCCTAGAAAGGTCACGTTTGGTGATCAAATAGCAATCAAATGGGTTGACTTCGGATGATGAAGGAGTAGATGATATGAGGGAAACCTAGAGACCTATAGTAGTAGGAAAAGGCGTGGAGGAGTATATGTTCCCTAACTGGAAAAGTTTTCCAATAAGGACATTATTGTCACCTACTTTACGTACCCAATTGCTAAAGTAATTTTCTTAAAATTTCGATGTGTTTGCTTGGAAACCCGACGATTTGATAGGGGTTCCGTCTGAGGTGATATGTCATAGATTGGCTTTAAATCCAAAATTCAAACCCATCATTCAAATCATGAGAGCTTTTTCTGTACAAAATCTAAGGAAACTGGTTGAGGTGGATCGATTATCTAAGGTCGAACGTATACGAGAAGCACAGTACCCATTGTGGACTGCAAAGCCAGTGCTTGTAAGAAAGAGAGCAGAAAATAGAGTATGTGTGTTGACTTTATAAATTTGAATAGGGCATGTCCAAAAGATCCATTTCATATGCTAAGGATTGATCAATTTTTTGATTCAACATCGGGGAATAAAATTATTTATTTCATTGATTCATTTGCAGGTTACAATCATATCCAAATGAATCTGAATGATCAAGAAAGTACTATATTGATAACTGCTCGAGGATTGCATTGTTAACGGGTCATACTTTTTGTCTTAAGAATGCTGGGAAACGTATCAAAGATTAGTAACAAGGCATTTTATTCTCAAATTTGAAGGAATAGGGAGGTCTATATTGACGATATGTTAGTCAAAAGTCAATCATATGATGAATATTTATGATATTTGGAAGAGATGTTTTTGAAATTTAGAGCTATTCAATTGAAGTTAAATCCAGAAAAGTGCACCTTAGGTGTTAGGTCAGGAAAGTCTTTGAGATATATCATAAGTGAAAAGGGAATAGAAGTTGATCCTGACCAACTAAAGGCTTTGATAGTGATAACCCCACCTTGGACAATTTAAAATATGTATATTTTGACAGGGAGGTTGGCTGCTTAAAATGGATTCATCTCTCAATTTTCTGATAAATTTGCTCATTTTTTGCAAATGTTGTGGCGGCCAAAGGAATTCACTTGGACACTAGAATGTGAGGTGGAATTTTCAAAGAATATTTGTCATCAGTAGAAATTCTATCCAAGCCTCGAATATGGGAACAACTATTTTTGTATGTTGTTGTTTCAGATTTTTCCATCATTGATGTGTTAATAAGGGAAGAAGGTGGATCTCCTCGACTAGTTTATAATGTGAACAGAAGTTTATTAGCACCGGAAAATAGATACTTCAGGCCTGAGAAGTTGTCTTTGGCCTTTGTGGTAATTGCTAGAAAAATGTGCCCATATTTTTACGCTCATATAATTATTGTCCGGACTTCTTTTCCATTGAAAAATGTATTACAACGACCGGATATCTCTGGTAGGATGACTAAGTGGTCATTTGAGTTAGGAGATTTTGACATAAAGTTTTCTCCTCGAATAACTATTAAGGTTGTAGCTCTAGCGGATTTTTTGGTTGAGTTTTATTCGAGCCATTCCGATAAGGAGAGTGATAGGGATTTATTACCAACAGATTCAATATGGATGGTTCGAATTGGTGGAGGCTCCAGTATATTAGGATCAAGTGTATGAGTACAGTTGCTTGCTCATTCTGGAGAAGCTATGTATAAGGTCATTCAGTTCGGATTTATTGCGTCAAATAACGAAGTAGAATATAAGGCTACTTTAGCTGGTTTAAGGCTTGCAAGTATTTATGGGGTAAAAAAATCATTTGGAAATAGATTCACAGTTGGTAGCGAATCATATGTCGGGGGTATTTGAGGCAAAAAATGACCAACTTGTTCTATATTTCTGTGAGCTTTGAGGATTAACTCTTTTGTTTGACAAGGTGATTTTTGAGCACATCAATCAAGGGAAAAATATAGTTGAAAATTATTGTGCAACTATTGCATATACAGAAGAGTATCGCTGGATATTGTTTCAAGAAAGTCTGTATATATTGAAAAAGTTATAACAATGCAAAATTCTGAGGAAGTGTTTGTCACTACAAAAAAAGATCTAGGCGATTGAAGACTTGATATAAAAGATTTATTACTTAAAGGAACGCTATCTCATAACACAAAATTAGCTTAGAGGTTGAGATTTAGAGCCCATGTTATACAATACTAAATGGAGTGTTATATAAGAAGTCTTTGAATAGGTCGTTGTTACGATGTTTGGGTAAAAACGAATCTCATGACGAATTATCAAAAGTGCATGATAGGGAGAGCTTTGCTCATTTTGGGTTTAAATCTTTGACTAAAAATGGTTTTTTTGGCAAGGTTCTATTGGCCTTCAATAATGAACGATGCTAGAAATTTAGTAAGAAGTTGTGATACTTGTCAAATATTTGCGAATTTTGTTCATAAACTGACAGTACTGCTAATTCAATATCTGAAACAGTTCCTTTTGATAGATGGGGATTGGATTTAGTAGACCCATTACCCATGGCTCTGGGAGGACAATAAACGATTATAATGGCGTAGGATTATTTTTTAAAGTGGGCTGAAGTAGAACCACTGTCATGGAGGAGAGCTCAATATGTTATAAAATTTATTATCTTTAATATTTGTTGTCGGTTTGGGTTCCTCGGAAGATTACTATGGACAATGTACCACAGTTTAACAACACAGAAATTATTTTTTCTGTAATTTGAGGGGAACTACGCAGTATTGTTTTATATCATTTCATCCACAAGTGAGTGGCTCGATCGAAGTTACTAACAGATCTATTTTAGAAGGATTAAAGAAAAAATTGACAGGTGCTGGTGGGAAATGACTAAATTATCTTCAAAAGGTACTATGGGATTATAGAACGACACCTAAAAAAGCAACTCAAGAGACTCATTTTGCTTTAGTGTATGGGATGGATGTCGTGAGTCTTGTGGATTCAACCCTTCCATCCTATAGAATACTCAATTATTCTGAGGATGTTAACGAGGAGACAACTAGAACGGAGCTTGATTTAATTAATCAAATGTGGGTTAAGGCGTATCTTAATTTGATACATTATCAAACATTGATGATGAGTTGCTACAATTCGAGGGTGAGACGAAGGAATTTCAAGGTAGGGGACAAAGTTTTGAGAAAGGTATTCTTGCATGCAAAGGATAAAAGTTTGGGAAAAATGGCTCCAAACTGGGAAGGACCTTACTCAATGGTAAAGATGATAAAACTAGGTACGTATCGCCTCCAAGATAAAGAGGGGAGACTTTTGCAGCATGCTTGGAACATAGAGCATTTAAAGTTATATTATGAGTAATTTTTGGTATGTTTATGATATTGTTGCTTTTTTACTTGTATAGTTTGAACAATGCCATACTTTTTCCTCTCCTGGTGGCTTGGGAAGATTTTAATGAGGTGTCATATATATATATATATATATATCCGAACTTATAAATGAAATTTCTTTTGATTGGCAAAATTATTCTGAAGTAATGACAAAATTGTTATTTGGATATTACACAAAGATTGATCATATTTGGGGTAATTTGCAAAGGTGGAATTTGAGGTGTTAACGTTTATTAAAAGTATTGTTCGAAGTGTTAATTTGTGTGGTGATATAATTCGAGGTGCCAACATTAATTAAAGGCCTTATTTGAGGTGTTAATTTGTGTGGAGATATACTTCAAAGTGCTAACGTCCATTTAAAGCATTTTTCGAAATGTCAATTTGAGTGGTGATGTAATTCAAAGTGTTAACGTCCATTTATAGCATTTTTCGAAATGCCAATTTGAGTGGCGATGTAATTCGAAGTGCAAACGTCCATTTAAAGTATTTTTTGAAGTGCCAATTCGAGTAGTGATTTAATTCGAAGTGCTAACGTCCATTTAAATCATTTTTGCAGTACCATTTTGAGTGGTGATATAATTCGAAGAAGAATTATACGAGGATCACATATGGAAGGGGGACTAAAAGAACAGTTTCGAAACAGGAAAGTAATACTTAGCATTTAACAAAACAAACAAAAAACACTACATGTTTGGCATCTAAAGGTGATACAAATACCCACCCAACAAGGTAAACATAGATAAAAGTTTCAAAGACAACAAACAACAGCAAAACAAAAATTTCCATAAAAACAACAACACCTCTTATTTACCCTCGTCTTCATTTGGATAACTATATGAGATGCCTTCCGAGAATTTCTCTTCTTGATTGGAAGAGCTTGATTTTCTATCATCGTTATCCTCATATTCATATTCCTCTTACTCACTTGTAATGATAGCGAAAGCTTCTTTAGGGCGTCGATCTACTGGGATTTTATTCTAAAAATCTGTTAAATTTGCCCTCGGAAAATTGTGATGGAATTCGAGAAGCAATGATATTCTTGCTTGTTCTTCAGATATTTTCATGGCAACATGACTATTCTCTGCATTGGTATGTACCGCGGCTTAGATGCCAACATATTTTTCCTTCTCGGATTTGATTTTCTACGATTCTAAGTTTTCAATGGCTTTCTTTCTCCCTGATTTGCTTTCTTCATACAGTTTATTTAGTGCAACTTGATTCGAATGCTCTTCGTCAATTCCAGCTTGATGTTTTGTCTTGAACTCTTCCAACTCTTTTCATGGTTTGAAGCTAGGCAACGCTTTATCTTAATAGCCCTGCTGTGAAATTCTGATCTATCTTTTTCAAAGGCTTTGAATTTCTCGAGGACCATCTTATTGCAAAAGCTCAGCCCACTTTTTATCGTGACCATATTATTTTTTCCACCAAATAATATCCTTTGCAAGATCTTCCAGTTGGTTTTGACCAGCGATGAGAGTATTTGATATGTTTGAGAAATGAGTTAGTAGATTTGAAAATTCTTTTAATGGTTCACCTTAAGGATGTAGAGTAAACGAATCATACAAACCAGGAGCATCTGAGGACGCGGCTCGATGAGGGGATATATTTTGATATTCATGAAGGCTAGGTTGATTTTCGATCTTGATCTAGACAATCTGATCTAGCAAGTTGATCCTTAATTTCAACAATATAATTTTGAATTTATTGGACCTAAGGGTCCGTGTAAAAGATTTTAGTCGTCATTTTATTTATTTGTTCTTCTACAGTGGGGTTGGCGTCAGTAATGGGGTCAGATTGGGAGAATACACATCAATCACATTTTATGTCACAATTATTGGGGGAGTTTTGTATGAGCTCTTCTTTTTCTTAAAAACAGTGACATTTTTTCTTTTCATCGACGACTCAGCTGGTTCTTCTTCAGTATTAGGAGGGTAAGCTCCGTGAAGATTTCTCTTTGGTTTCCGTCCATGGATCTTTTTCTTTGTTTCTTTTGAGAAACCAATTTAATTTTTTATTTTTCGTTTTTAGAGGTAAATGACTTTCTGCTCTATTCCGAACAGGCAATATGACGTGTGTGTCAGGAGCAGCTAGTCTCTTTATTATCAGGGATACCATACTGCTTCATCGGAATCTCGGCTTTGGATTGGTTGTAATACTCACATTTCACATTATTGAGTGCTATAAGGTATTCAGGCAGGACGATTTTAAGATTGACACTTAGATGTTAAGAAATCTCTTCGGGAAGGATGATAGTTTCTTTGACTTTCTTCTTTTTCTTCTTTGGAGCTTTTTTCTTTGTAGTTTTTCCCTCGAAATTGGAGGGAGGAGTACTCTCTGTATTTTGGATATCTAAATTAGTCTATGTCCTAAACTCTCATTCAGCATTCTCCTTCGAAGCTTCGTCCTGAAGTTGTGGGGAGAGGGGAGGGGGGGCAGGTCCAGCCAGTATGAGGTATAGTTTGAGATCTCTCGTGAATATTCAAAGCTTTTGGTTCGTGGCTTTGCGAAGGCGCCACCTGTGAATGTTGGTTTGTCACAACTGTCTTCTTTGAGTGAGGATATAATATTGTGGTATTTTGTGAAACATTGATGTCTTCAAAATCCCTTTTCATGACGAATTGACTTTTTTAAGGAGGTTGTCTC
The DNA here is from genome assembly GCA_036936605.1 of Limnanthes douglasii subsp. nivea. NCBI lineage: Eukaryota > Viridiplantae > Streptophyta > Magnoliopsida > Brassicales > Limnanthaceae > Limnanthes > Limnanthes douglasii. The sequence continues at coordinate 77,687,726 of JAUPFV010000005.1, forward strand.
TTTTGAGACGATACTTCTGAATTTGATCGAGGGGTTTGTTTTTTATTGATTCGAGGAGATTGGTTCTAATGGGAATATGCTTTATTTTGTTTTTAAAAAGTGTTTTTTTTTAATTCGAAGAGGTGGTTTTGAACAGGTTGTGAAGGCTAAATGAAGTGATATTTTGGTTTTTGATAGAGCAAATCTGATTAATTTTGAAGGCCTCATACAAAGTAGAATGGGTGGATAGCTTGGGAGAGTTGTCGATCACACCTGATGCTCAATATTCGGCATCTCTGTCAGAAATGTTAAAGTAATCGTAGATACCAAAGATGGGTTTTTTGTTGGGATTTGGATTTTTTATAAACCAATATGATACTAGTTCTTCAAGCCAAACATAAAACATGGTAAATAAAAATAAGAAAAACTTGAATGTGATTGCAGAAATATGAACACGGTAATGATAGGAAAAACAAATATTGAGAAGGTATTTATAGAAGGAATGGAGAAAGGGGGATTGGGCTTTTTAGAGAGGGGAGCTTAAGGGTCAACAAGCGTCCATAGGGTGAAATATGAATCGAAAAATAACGGTTTCCTAGTATAAAATAGGTCGACACGTGTAGAGTGTCAGTATCAGAAAGTACGCGCACTATTCTTTTCTGGAGGGATAGATAATGAGATACTTTAGAATTCTGATGACTAACTGGTTGAGTTAATTTCACCAAAAAAGATTGGTGGATGTTTTTAGAGGATACCTAAGTTTCTGAGGCGATCATAGAAATGACATACAAGTTTCTGAGGAGATCATGCAAATGATAGACAAGTTACTGAGGAAATTATGGAAAGAACATGTGATTTTTTTTAGGCAAAGAAAGATAAAGATTATGTTTGAATCATATGATCAGTATATAAGAATATGACCAATGAATGTTTTTGGAGCAACGGGTTGATGTATAATAAGAGTTAGTCTTCTTCAGAAATCTTCACAATGACTAAGGAGGCTACTAATAATGATATATATATATATATATATATATATATATATATATATATATATATATATATATATATATATATATAATTAAGAAATGAAGGCTATAATAAAAAGTATTTTAGTTTGAATGTTTTATAGTTGAAGAATAGATTTAATACATAAAGTAAATGTTAGGGGTTGAGCGTGCAATTTATCATAATTTGTAACTGAATATGTTATTTACACCCCTTGCCTATAAATAGTGGAGGGAGATTGGATATAAAGGGTCTTGATAGTTCGACTAATAAATACTGTTAATTTTATTCTCTTTCTAAGTAGCTTGAATTACTTTCTATCTACAATTACTCTAGACATTCTATCTTTATACGAAGGATTTAATACTTAACACAAATATCATCTTTTTCTTCGTTGTTTTTAGAACTTTATTTTTTGTGAAATTGATAATTCAGGGGTAAGTTTTCATAATTTTGGTGTTATTAGTTAGTTTGTGATACTTGATTTCATATTATTTATTATTAGAATTCATTTGGTCTTTTTATATTTGAAATAAAAGATGGATTTGATTCAAATATTTTTATTTGTTTTTCGTGATGTGAAACCTTGTTTTTATGTTTATGTTTTTGTAAGGTTTTTATTACTAGATTTCATATTTTATCGATTAAACAATTTCATGCTGTTTATTTTTTTATTAAATGAATTATATATTTTTTATTAAATGCATTATATATTTTTTATTTTAAAAAATAGTAAGACGCGTAACATGTATGAATCTATCAAGCCTGTTCGTGTGGTTTATAATTTGATTGATTGTGGAGCTACGGAAAATAATTATTAATAAAATAAGATAATGATAGAGAAACATGTCAAGCATGGAAATAAATCAGAAACAAACTATACAATGAGCTTCAAACGTCATAGCACTATTGTTGTTGCAATAACATTCATAAAATCTTGTAAAATCCTACAACCAGGTTATGCATGAAAAAGAAATTTCCTTTCTTGAACAACCAGGTTAGATTTTAAGCAATGTATCTTAGATTTTATAAGATTTGTATCTTCGGATAGGTGAGATTTTATGTAAGGCATGTTATAAGATAAGTCATATTTTATAAGGTTTTGTATGTTATACATGTCAAATTTATAAGATTTTATGAAGATACTACTATATGTAGATAATTTGTTACAACATGTCATATTAAATGGACTAGACTATATCTAGACCAAAAAAATTTGGATCTTGATGTCAAAAAATTTTTGAAAAAATGAATTACCCAAAATACCCTTACTCCAAAAAAACGTCTAGTTTAACCTAAAACCAAAACTTTAATTAAACATATTATCTCCAAAAACTCCAAAATTACTCTAAAACCAACTCAAAACACTTCAAAATAATTTAAAATTGATAATATCTTCAAAACATGGATTTAAGTGGATGGATTGGGGAATGAAAAATTAACATAATTAACTGTAAGTAATAGAAATACCAAAATTTAGAGTTTAATTGATTGCTAAAAGTCAAAAATACATACAACATATCCAAAAAATAAGATTAAAACAATGAAATTCGTTTTTATTCAAAATGATATTCTCGTACGATTTGTGCGCGAAACAGCCGGATTCGCGCCCGAATCATTCGACAATATAGATTCTTGCACTTTGGATGAGTGAATGCATATAGTTTTGCACACTTTTAGTGCACGGATCTGTACATTGTCATGCACTTTAAGTGCGTGATCGGCAATTCATCGTGCGCGAAACTGGTTCACAGCTATAGTCTCTCCAACAAACTCAAATCTTGTATTTCAATCCTATTTTCTAGAAATAAATATCCAAAACGTAAATTTACACGTACTTTAAATAATACAACTAACTAGATATATAAAAAACTATATAACATATATAGATCGAAATTTATAAAAAAAATATTATATCAAAGATGAACTAGTAAGTACGTTAACCGTATGGTGAAGCCGGATTTTAAAAATCTAATTTTTTTAATGAATAAATGAAATAAAAATGATAATAAAAAACGAAATCGAGATCTAACCAAATTGGGCCGATATCCAACGGTATCTAAATCTAACAAAATTTGGGTCAAAATATAACTTATCCCAAATTAAATTTCTCCATTAGGTAAGCAAATTTCATAAATATCTACATTTAAAATTTATTTATATTTATATTAGTTTTCAAAGTGGTGAAGTATCCATTAAGACCAAAACCAAATTATTATTCACTTAGTATCTTTATTTACATATATCTTTGAGCAAGGCCCATTTAGCTTTTCTATTTATCGTCTAAGACCCAACTAGTTTTCATAATACCCCAAATACCTTTTATATAAAATCATCACACATGGGTATATTCTTTTTTCCTTTGTTTCTTTTTTATTTTTTAAGAGTTTGTGTATTTAGGACCATAATTTTGGATTTTTCATTAAATACTAATATATCTCTATCATTTTCATTAAATATCAATATCTTCTTCTTGTTGTGTTCTTTTTTGTTTATAGTTTTTTACAAAATCTTGCACCTATCATCTAGCTTTGGTAGATGTGAGACTAATTAAATATTTTTTAGATGTTAGATGCGGAGCCATTGATAGATGTGAGACATTATAAAAAATATTAGATAGATGCACGAGAAGTTATAAAGAAAAATTAGATAAATAGGAGACCGATGATATATACAAGACATTATAGATGAGGGACCGGTAATAGATGCGAGACATGATATATGCGGGACCAGTGATACATATGTCGCATTCTAAAATATAAATAGATATAATACGAGTGATAAGTGATGGATACAAAACATTATAAAAAAATAGATGGATGTGGGACCAATGATAGATGTGGAAACATACTAGTTTTAACTGGACCCACACAAAAATATCAAGAATAGATATGGTTTTCTTCATTTAAAAAAACAAAACTAATGGTACTTTCATATTTTCTTTTTAAACGGACTTTAAAATTTAAAATTTAAAAAAATAAAGGAAATAGAATGTGTACATGTGTTTGATAAAGAGCGTTTTAGGTACATAGTTTGCTAAAAATGTTGAGTCTTAATCTATATTAGGTTTGTGCGTGTGTCGTGTCTTGATGAATAACTCGCCATTTTGAATAACTACATTAATGGGTTTCATAAATTTTATTATGCTAGAGTACATAAGATTTATATGTTAAGGTATGTGAGATTTTAAGTACGGCATATCAAATTTTATAATATTTTGTGAAGATACAACTATTTGTTGATGAACAAATTTTATACAAGATAAAAAATTTCATTCGATGAACAATGGTAGGGAAAAAAACAATGTGACTTTTCTAAAGTGTAGCATGAAAAAAAAAATTAAAATAAGTATATCATGACATTTTAAAAAAAATAACATAACATGACAATTGTTTTTAGATAAAAAATTTTGAATCACAAGTGGTAATATATATTTTCTCAAAAACATAAACATTTTGAAACAAACCTTATATGATAATTTATATAAAAAGTACACACATGCAAAATTTGTTTCACTGTTTCAAACGATGTGGACTGTATATTATATTAAACAGAGCATATAATATAATTTTTCAAGATAAATAGATTTTATAATATAAATAATATACCAATGCATTGACAAAATAATATATCTTATCTTAATTTTTATCTAATTTTTATACTAAAAAATTACAAATTAAAAGAAATTTATGGATGTCATGTCCATAAATTCATAGATGCTGCTTTCGTTAAATTTTATATCATGAACGAAAGTTTTTATATTTTACAATTTTTTTAGTGAGTTTTTTTACCAAAACCTTTTCAAATTTGGTCTTTTAAGAAAATCCTATAAAATTGTATATTATATTAATTTAAATTTAAAAAATCAACTTAGTTTGGTTTGATAAGGAAAAATGGATTTAATTTCGTATTTTTAAGTTTAACTTTATGTATTTCGATTTAGAAATAACAATTATAATAGAAAACTCTTTTGAATTTGAATAAGAAACTATAATAATCACAAATTTGAAAATAGAGAGAAAACAAATTAAACTAAAAAAATCATTGATTTATAATATAAAAAATATAAACGGTATTTCATATCTAAAATGTTTTAATATTAAAATATTTTTTTAACAAATTTAATGTTAATTTTTTTTAATAACTAAAAGATGGCGATGAAAGAGTGCTTAACGATATTTTTTTGGGGTGGAGATTGAAATTCTCTCTCAAGAATCGGGTCAAAAAAGTCAAAATCCTTTAGACCTTCTAAACCTATCTCAAGACTACTTTGTGTCCATTTCTCACAGTTCATCTGCAAATTTGATATCAATTGAGAAAAATCAAGCTCATGATGTTGATTATTCAACAAGGTAACAAAATCGATATGCTTCAATCAACTTCAGAAGAAACAATAAATAACAGATTAGAGGTGAAGAGGAAATAATTGAATCTGCAAGAAGAATGACGATCGGAAGAGACGAGTTATGAAGAATATTTCCCTTGTTTGGTTCAAGACGACTTAATCACAACAAGTCAGAAATATTCAAAGAATCAAGAAATCTTCCAAAACCCGGTGTTTGAGAAAGAGCCTGCAAGGCTGAATCCTGGAAATCTATGGTGCCAAAGCAAAATCAACACCGCGAAATCATTCTCAAAAGTTACTCGGGTAAAAAAATAAGGGTTTCGTGCACTCACAGGTATGAAATCCAAAAAAAAGAATGAAGCAAAGCTATGATCTTTCAGGAGGAAGATAAGTCTGATGTTTTATATATATCCTCTTTTACTATAGTAGCTAAATTCTCTTTCTTTAAATCTAGTCTAGATCAATTTCATTCATTCCTTGATAGCTTTAAATTCTTTATCTATTAGTGTCTCTCAGTTTGACTATAGACATTACTTAATAGAATTAGAACTTATTGAAGATGTTTCAAAAATTTGGAAAGGAAATGTTTGGTATGTTGGCCAACATTCCTTGAGACTTCTCAAATGGACTCTGGAATTCAATCGAAAGTTGAATCCTCTTTGACCCCTGTCTACGTTTTCTTTCCATGTCTCCCGGAATATATGTGCAATCAAAATACGGTTGTACATACATTTAAATCTATAAGTGGACCTTTATCTACTTGGATTCCTACAAAACTCAAGGCTCGTTATAATAGTTGAAGGGCGTGGTTGGAGCAAGATGTCCCTCAACCACTACCACAAAAGTTATGGATTGATTTTGTTGATGAAGAAGGATACTAGCAAATACTTTTTTATGGTGAGAGGCCATCTTGTTGTACAAAATATAATCATTTAGGTCATCATAAAATAGACTGTAAAATCTCAACTTATTACAAAAAGAAGTCTGTAAAAAACCCTTATACTCAATTTCAAAACAAAACAGATAAAACAAATGTAAACAATACCACTCAAATCAGAATGGATCACTAAACAAATCTAAAAAATCAAATCAATAACAGTTGATCCTTGAATTAATTCAATTGATGAAAGTGGTGGAACAAAATTAAGTGAGAACACTTCTCACGTATCAAATCAAAACAAGGAAACTAATTTGGGCAAACCATAGCAAACTTCTAAATCTGATACAAGAGAGGAGAAATATGTCTCATTTGGTAGTGAAACTTTTAAGGGGGAATTTGAAAAAATAAAAATAAAACATGATAACAAGTAGAATAGATATTAAAGAGTCTGAAACATATAATCTAATAATTTAGAATAGTGAAATAATTGAAGCTCTTCATACTTTAGAAAAAGGAAACATGTTCAATTCAATGAATGATTTTAAAAACATCACAATAAGTTCATAATCCTTTATTCATGAGAATAAAGATCTCACCCATTTGTCCTAAAAACATAGAGAGAAAACTAAAAGGAACAACTTAAAAGACGGTATAAAGAAAAGGACCATGAAACTTAAACCCAAGACATATAAATTCCCAATAAGTACAAAGATAATCCAATTAAAAGGATCATTTAGTCATCACACTTCAAATTATAAATTACATTAGCAGTTCATAAACTGGAATGTTATGGGGATAAGAAATAAGGGCTCAATATGTAGATTAAAATCAATTTTAAAATGTGAAAGAATTGACTTTATTGCTCTTTATGAGCCAATGATCAATTCTAACAAAATTTAGAACATCACAAAAACTTTGGGTTTTCATGCTAGTTGTGTGAAAATAAATAATAAAATATGGGTTATCTGGAAAGAAGATCTTCAGATCAACATCATAATTGATCAGGATCAAATTATTCACCTATGTGTTAAACATAGCCTCTTAAACAAAGAATCCTAGTCTTAATAATTTATACTAAATGCACAAGAGTATTAAGGTCTAAACTATGGAAACCTTAAAATATATCTCCATCACTAATCAATAATGGTCAGTGGTTGGTGATTTTAATATAATAACCTCTATAGAAGAACAATTGTCTCGTTCTTCGCTCTGTACTAATAGCATAAATGACTTTAATGACTGTATCGTAGAATGCCAGCTTAAAGATGTTGGCTTCCCAGGATCCAGATTCACTTGGACTAATAGCAGAGTTTGGGAAATTCTAGACAAAGCATTATGCAATGCTTCATGGCGTAATTTATTTGATATCAAAATAATGAAACATCTACCCAGAACTGCCTCAGATCGTTCACTATTGTGTATACATATCCTATAATTCTATCAAACCTAAATCAAATTTTAAGTTTCAGAATATGTGGCTTCTCCATTCTGAATTTTTACAAACTGTTGAAGATAATTAGATTGGCAACATATCTGGTACAACCTTACATGTGTTTTGGGTTAAATTAAAGAGACTTAAGCAGTTTAAAACAATGGAACAAAGAAACTTTAGGTAATATATTTGACAACATAGCTAATGTTGAAGAAGGGGTGAAATACATTGAATCCTGCTTTGAAATTTTTAAATAAATGGTTGATAAAACCATACTCTCTAAGCCAAAATAAAATCACTTGAATATTTTGGTCAAGGAAGAAACTTTATGGGAACATAAAAGTGCCACTTTTGGGGCAAAAAATAAAGACAATAATACTTCATGTTTTCATAATTATGTAAACAAGAGAAGATCTAAAAACAGAATACAAAGAATATACCAGGATAATTCATGGATTAAGGACCAAGATTCTTTAGGCAGTTCAGCAGATGAACATTTTAATAACATCATAAACTCTCAAACATCTACCATCGTTGATGATAACCTTCAAAACTATATACCAAACATAATCAATGACTAGGACAATGAATACTTCATCCCTATCCCATTTGATGATAAAATTATCGAAACCATCCATTCCGTTAACCCTAATAGTGTGGTTGGCTGGATGGTTTTAATGCTAAATCTTATATTAATTGTTGGTTAATAATAAGGAATGATATAGGTGTTATTATAAGAGATGAATTTAATAAAAATAATGCTTCCTCGGGGATTTATATCAGAACTTTGTGCATGATACCCAAGAAAGAATCACCCAAGACCTGGAATGATTTCAGGCCAATAAGTTAATATATGTTTTCAACAGAATAATTTCTAAGTTAATCAATAATAGGTTGGCTACCCTTTTTCCTAAAATCATCTCATATAGTCAAGGTGGTTTTTATTACCTGGTCAAGTTAGTTTAAACTTTGTAAAATAAATGATTAATAGGGCCTTAATATTAGAAAAATCATTGATATCCAGAACACATTTTCATGTAAGCTCTGTCTTACATTTAAAATCAATCAATTTGTCAATGTTAGGATGATTAATTTAATCTATTCTTTTAACAAACATCATTTACAGATTAACATAAAACCACAAAGATTCTAAAATGTGGAAACATATAATAAACATCAGAGATATAGTTGAATCTTTTATTTACTAGTAAGTTGACATTGGCAACATTGATTTATGGTTTGAGAGATAGTGTTCAACCAGCCCTCTAATTAATCTGTCCTATAATCAGGATAACTTATGGTATAACAGTGACATAATTAACCATTTTTGGACCATAATTCATAGAATCTTGATGAATTAAGAGCTAATGTCACCTCTTCTGACATTAAGAAAATCATTAAGTTGAATCTTCATGAATAAAGACCGTATATAATTAAGTGAAATGCGAATAATACTCGTATTATTCAATTTACAGACTATAATTCCTCAATCAAGCATATATAAGAAAATTTGGAACTCAATTACCCCCCAAGAAGTAATCTTTCACTACTTGGAGGATTTTGAAGGATTAATATATGTGGATATTGTTCTTTAAAATAAACATTCTCCATTGTTTCAAAATATAAATTTTGTAACAATATCGAATCCACCAACCATTTTTTGTCCACTGTCAAACCTCCTGAGAAGTATGGAAATATTTCGCATGAATTTTCAGGATATTAATTAGCAATCACATGACAATTCATCACTTAATTAGCTGCTAGTTCCTAGCAACCAATAAATCAACTCATATAAGAATAGTAATCCATACATTAATCTGTTGGTGTATTTGGACTACGAGAAATAAAGTAAAAGCCAAAAATATTAATATATCTTCAAATTTCATTAAAGATAAGTTTCTTAATATGTTATTCAAGCTTGATTCTGTAAATCTACTAACTAATAAAATCTGGATTTGTGATATTAATAATGCATTTCATTTTAGTTGTTTTAACCATAAAAATGAATGTTTTGTTAGTTAAATAGATTCCTCCAATTAATAATAGACTGAAATTGAACTCAGATGGGGATTGCTCACACTCTGAGTCAAGTGGTGGCATTGTTATCATGGACTCTTCAAGTTCTTTGATAACTTCTATAGGTAGAATTTTTAGGAAACATAACACAATTATTACTGATTTGGGAGCTTTATTAGATGGTCTAATTTTATGCAAAGATCTTATCTTGCTTATTCAACGGTTGACATTGAAGTTGATCCTATGATTTTGTTTACATTTGTTGTCATTGATATCTCTTCCATTTAATTACTTGCTGCAGAATACTTATACATAAGGAGCAAAATTTCGTTGTCGATTAGATAACAAAATGGACTTTTAAATGTAAAACCAATTGTAATTTCTTGTTGAATAATTCTCCTCCTTAATTGAGGGTAATTATTCTCTTAGAAAATTTAGATAATGGTTACCCCGAACTTTTACTTATTAGATAGTTAACTTATATGTTTCTACAACAATTTGCAATACGTTACAAATTATTAACATCAGCAACCAGGTGGTTCACATGAGCTACACAATAGTTCTTTTATAGGTGCACTTAAAAAATGAACAAATAAATAGCAATATCCATAAATAAATAAATAAATAAATAAATAAAAGGTTAGCCGATCAAATATGGTTGTTATAGACTAAAAGATACAAACTTTGATGCTTATTCTTGAACCAATTAAATCAGTCTCCCAATTCAATTAATTTTATAATATTGAATTTTATACTTATTAACTCTATGTGGTTCGTTTCAATATATTCCATTTTCTTCAATAAAAGAAAAAACTAAACCGATAATTTTATTTTATTTTTGTATTAATCTGAGAATCAAATATAAATTTATATTCGAAACAGGCACACAAAAAATTAAAATGACTACTCGTGCTTTTATAATTTTCAATTGTGGGTCCTACCAAAATAAGAACGTTATCAGCAAAGTAAAAATGAAAATCTTTTAAAAAATAATATTCCCTTTCTCTCACCTCTTCGTTTTTATTAGACCGTTGGAAAATCAAACCTTTTTATTTTCGGCAAAAAATCTAAACCTTTTTAATCAGACAAACCCCAAAATCAAAGACAATCGCAGCGACAATGAAGCCTCTGCAACGAAACCCTAACACACAATACCTTCTTCATTCTCTCGATCCAGTGTCTCTAATCGTTTCTCAAAATTCTAACGATCCGACGCCGTTTCAACTCACTACAGAGAGTTACACATTCGAAAGAGGACCCAGATACAGAGCCTATGCACAACTAAGAGAATCGAGACTACTATCCAAGAGAGACGTCGAGACCCAGATTCAAAATGAGTTACTGTATCCCGAACAATCTTTCGAAGAACCGATACCGATGAAGAAACAAGTGAAATTTAACGGGAATCCGATGAATTCGCGTAAAGGGTTATCGTCGTCTTCCTCTGTTCTGGCTCATTCCGTCCCTGATTTCTCATCTGCTTTGCGTAAGGAGAATCGGAAACCGCCGAGTATGCTTTCACCGGTTATGGAATTGACTCCTCCGTCGAAAAGTTGGGGTAAAGGGAAAAATAACAGTTACGGGTATTTGTCGAATTCGGGAATGCGAGGCAGTAAATCGGCGAATCCAGTAGAGAAAAAAGGTGGGTTGATGAGGAAAAGTTATGCGAGTATAGGCGATCTAAAGAAGATTTCGAAAGCGGCATCTAATGCTATCAATGGTGGTGGAGGGTTCAGTAATCTTCGATCGTCTGTTGCGAGTAAGACCACTGTGCTTGGTACAAGGAGATTTTATTAAAGCTTTCTCTATCTTTTATTACAGTGAGACTTTTTTATGTACCAAATACGTATAATTCTTTTGTTAGTGTGGTGATTGAAATGTCTTTTTTTTGGTGTTTTTTGTGTGGTTTGGATTTTTAGTTGCTTTGTTTGTTGTTATGGGTTTCTGTTCTTTTCTACTGTGATCATGGTTTTCTAGTAGTTTAGAAATATAAAAAAACATGTTCTTTAAAAAACAAATTATGAAGTTTGGCTACATATACATCATCGATCTATTATTTACATCCAAGTAATATGGCGTGTTCACTAATATGGACAAGGCAGCACTAATATCGACAAGGCCACGCTGGTTTTAATTTTATTTTCTGTTATGAAGGTCTTGTAGAAGAAAGTTTTTTAGACGATGGTCTTGTAGATTAGATCGTATTGTTTTTGGGAATGTTTTTAGACGAAGTTTTTTAGACAAGATAGGGGTTTTGAACGAGATAGGTCTTTTTGCCAATGTTTTTAGATGGAGTTTTGAGATACAGTAGAGTTTTTTTGGCGAGGTAGAGTTTTTTTAGATCAAATCGTGTATTCTGGGACTAGGATTGTGTGTATTCTGGGACTAGGATTGTGTAGAGTTTTTTTTAGTTTGGAATAAATTAGAAAATTAGTTATTGATTCCCAAAATCTATAAATTTAGTTATTGGATCTTATAAAATTTATATATACAATTTTGTAAAATTTATACGATTGATGTATTTAAATTTTTAAATTTTATAAATCGATAATTTTATAAATCGATAATTTTAAAATCGAAGAAAATAGTCGAAAGACTATTTCATAATTTAAACCTTTTAATTATCTACATAGAGTTTTTTGGGATGGCCGTTTCAAAGAGTCCTTATTTTACCTACAAACTTTTTCAATACTCTCAAATATTAACGAGTGAGTTCGGTATTAAAAGAATTAGATTTTAATTTATTGAAAAACCTCAAAGCGAGAACTACGAGAGCATGATAATTATATTTAATAAATTTAACACACAATTATATCAATTATATTAAATTAGTACAACTATACAAACCAAATATTATCATTGGACTAAATTTCTAGTACATACGAATTAGTTTTAATGTTATATTTTGATTTAACTATTTTTTTTTCTTAAAGGACTTTTATTGAAATGGGAAAAGAATACAGGGGCTTGATACCAATATTACAAAAATTCAAAGAGAAAGCGGGAGAAGAACTCCTTCTTCTTCCCTAAGAAATTAGGGCAAAATCCCTAATTCCCCAATCTCAAATACCCTAGATTTAAACTTTCTAAAAGGGCTATAGCCTTCAATTTCGAAGGCACATTCACATCAGTAAAATCAAAATCTAATCGAAGCTTCAAAGTCTCCTTGGCAACCCAATCGGCAGCAAGATTTTGTTCACGGAAAATATGCTTGAAGACCATTTGGGGCTTGATCATTCTTCTGCAGCAGCTCAGCAAAGGAGAGAGGTACCATGTTGAAGATCCATAGACCAAAAATTTCACCAAAACCAGCGAGTCCATCTCAACATCGACTTGAACCAGCCCCATGCTGTTACACAACACCAACCCATCGAGCAGAGCGCGACATTCAGCAATCAGGGGCGAGCCTTTACCATAGAGCTTACCAGCACCACCAACAATGCGACCCATGCTATCCCTGATAACTACACCTCCAGCAAATTCATGATTTGAGGTACATGATCCATCAACATTCAATTTGTATCTACCATGTTTAGGATTTTTCCACCTTAATAACAGTGGTTTGATAGTAGTCTTGACTTGATTTACACAGCCTATATTAAGAGCCTCTCTACTGAAAGATCCCCAATGTTTTTTAGCCAAGATATTCGCATGATCCAAACCATTGAGAATGTAGATAACATGCTTGATAATCAACAATGAATTAGAAGGGTCATTGTTATGCTTCTTCTTGTTTCGACCTGACCAAACACACCATACTATTATTGCAGGTAAAATGGAGTAAATATCACAAGCTTTCTTACCAGCCCAGTACCACTTCATCACTATATGAGCCAGAGTCATGTGCGATTGGACTTGCACTTTGAAGATATGACTGAAATGAAGCCAGACAGCCCAGGCTTCAGGGCACTGCACCATAACGTGGTTAGTGCTTTCAACATTATTGCTACAATGAATGAATTTTGAAGCCAGATGAATTTTCTTTTTTTTGCATAGTATCATCTGTAGGGATCCAACCATGCAGAGCTCTCCATAATAGAAAAGAGCATTTTTTAGGAGAAACACCATTCCAAGTCTTAGCATAGATAGCAGAAACACTACCCTTAGCTCTAATGTGTTTCAAAGTTTCTTTAGCACTAAACTTCCCATCTTTAGATAGAGACCACATAATAACATCTTTTCTATCAGTCAGTCTAATTTGCACTATCTTACTGATCTCAGAAGACGTGACAATAGCCCGGAGCTTCTCTAATTCCCAATTGCCATCAAGCCAGTAATCTTTCACCATGTTATTTACAGATCCCTACAACAATCTTCTATCTTCATTGTTACTAACTTTGATAAAAGAATTCTGAGAACACCATCTGTCATACCAAAAGTTGATATTCCCCTGACCAGGAAGCCAAAAAATAGATTCTTCAGCCATCTCTCTAGCATTAATGATTCTATTCCAAGATCTAGACTTCCTACTAGGAGAAACAGCCAAAATAGGATGAATCTCATCATGACAATAAACAAACAACATGTATTTGGCCCATAAAGAATCCTGCCTTCTGAAAACATACCACAACTTCATTGAATACATTTGCTGCATATCATTAAGTCTATTTAAGTTGAGCCCCCCCCCCCCCCCCCCCTCATTGAAAGGCTTGCAGAGCTTCCCCCAACTGGCCCAACTAACAGTTCTCTTATCCTATTTTGAACCCCACAGGAACTTGTTGAAGAGCACCTCCAATCTGTTAATAATGCTGATAGGCAACATGATGTGCTGCAGATAGTAAGTGGGAAAAGCAAGGAGGATAACCTGGATCAAGAACAAACGGCCAGCAAAGGACAGATGAAGCTTGTCCCAGTCCATTATTCTTTTCCTAACTTTGTAAATCAAATCCTCAAAGTAAGAAATTCTAGATTTAATAGAAATGATAGAACCAAGATACTTAAAAGGCAAATATGTATGTTTAATACTCCAAATGTCTTCAATAATAGAAATCTGATGTTGATTCATTTTGTTTGACACAATCAACTTTGACTTTGAAGTGTTTATTTCCTGACCTGAAACCCTCTGATAGTGATCAACAACATCCTTGATAGCCCTCATAGTATCAGTATTTCCATTGGCAAATATCATAAAATCATCTGCAAAAGCTAAGCAGGCCACATTCATCCTGCTTCTAGTCTTATACCTGAACAAAGTGTTACTTTCTGAAAGAATTTTAATACTCCTCAACAAGTATTCTTCAGCAAGTATAAACAGACTTGGGGATAGGGGATCCCCTTGTCTAAGGCCATGTGAATTAGCAAAGTACCCATTTAACTCACCATTAACCAAGACTGAAGAGTGAACATTAGTGATACAACTCTTGATCAAAGCAGAAACAGCAGAACTAAAGCCAAAGAGCTTCAAGATATCAAACAGAAATTTATGACTAAGCTTATCAAAAGCCTTGGTCATATCAGTCTTGAAAATGACATTACCCATACTTCTATTACCATTGATATCAAAGCCCATCTCCTGAGCAAGCAATATAGAATCCTGAATGCATCTACCCTTAACGAACCCACCTTGTTCCTTAGAAATGAGTTTTGGCAGAATTTTTGCTAGTCTGTTATTGATAATCTTCCCCACAATCCTAGAGAATAACGTAGTTAAACTTATAGGACGAAAATCAGTCCACTTACTAGGATTATCAAGTTTTGGAATTAGGCAGATTGTAGTTGCTTTCACACCCTTAGGAAGATTAAAACCATTAAAGAAACCCTTGATTGCAGTACACAGATCATCCCTAATAACCTTCCAACACTTTTTATAAAATTCTCCGTTGAATCCATCAGGACCAGCAGCAGAATCAGAGTTCAAAGACTTAATGATCTCAAAAATCTCATCAGAATCAGGAGTACAAGAAATAGCACAATTCTCATCCTCAGTAACTAACAAAGGAATCACCTCCATTGAAAGAGAATCAGAGTCCAACCCTACTGAAGGAGCAAGAAGGGACTTATAAAACTCAACAGCAGATCTACCAATATCTTCTTTAGAAGAAAGCCAGCCATTATCAACCTTGACCCTATCAATTCTGTTTCTCTTGATTCTCTTCTTCACAAAACCATGATAGGCAGCTGTATTCCTATCAGAATCCTTCAACCAAGAGACATGAGCCTTCTGTCTCCAAAACATTTCCTCTCTATCAAGAAGGATCAAATGATTGAGTTTGACCTCCTCCAAAGCACTTCTATTCACATCAGAAGAATCAATTTGAAACTTAGCCTCATTGTCAATGATAGTAGCTTCTGAATGCTTAATAGCATCAAAAACATTCCCAAAAACACCTCTATTCCAGGCCTTCAATGCACCTTTCAGTCTTTGCTGCTTAAGCCAAAAAACCATAACCGGATTCCTCACACCCTCATCAATAGTAACAGGCCAACTATCATTAACCATTTTCATAAAGTCTGGATGAGTAACCCACATGTTAAGAAACTTGAACGAAGCCTTAGATATTTGAGTACTTGAGGAAATCTTAATAACTAAAGGACAATGATCAGAACAGCATCTAGCCAAATGTGAAACAGCAGTGCAGTCAAAAAACTCAAGCCAAGCAGAATTATACAGAACACGATCCAACCTTCTCCAATTACGACCATTAGACCAAGTAAAAGGACAACCAGAAAACCCAGCATCAATCAAACCACAGTCCATAATGAGATTGTTAAATTCATCCATCCCTCTTTGGTTAGCAGTAATACAAGCCAACTGCTCATGAAGACTAGTGATTATATTAAAATCACCAAACATTATCCACTTATGAGAACCAGCATCAAGACCCTTAATTAAATCCCAAAGCTCAAGCCTTTTATCTCTTCTACACTTAGCATAAACCACAGACACATAAAACCACTTATTTACAGAAGAATGACTCACCTTTAGATGAAGAAGCTGTTCAGAATCAAGAACAATCTCCACCTTATAATCCTGATGCCAAAACACCCAGATCTTGTTATTCATATTACACATAAACCCTTTCAACTTCAACTTCATAGAGACCTTACTCATAACATCAGCCTTCACCAAAGGCTCCTGGATTGCAACAAAGCTAGCATTTTCAGAAATGACCAAAGACTTTAACCTTTGCAACGTTTCCTTACTGGCTAGACCTCTTGCATTCCAGTTAATCAGGGTTATAGTCATTAATCAGGAGCAGGCTTGTGGGCTCTTTTGAGCTTCAATAACTTAGAAGAAATTGGACCCTTTGAGGACCAAATGTTAGGAGCCTTTTTAGATTTCTGGGATTCCTGCCTTTTATTCTTGCCTTTTTCATACTTGTCTTTAATTGGAGAACATGGCAGACTACCATCCTTTTTGGGAGAAACATGAACATCAGCACTCAAAACCTCGAACATATTCCTTCTTTCTAATATTTTTAACGCATCAATAATTTCCTCTTCAATCACAGGGGCAACTGAATCACTAAACTCCGTTGCTTTAACCATTTGAAAAGAACAACTGTCTGTATCCAGATCCACATGACTAGGACTACTTTCATCCTTGTCAACTATAATAGATTTTATCAATCTACCAGAAGGCTTCTCTTCAACAGAATGAACAACTTGATCACAATTCAGATCCTGTTGATTCTCAACGTTTTTAGAACAAGAAACACGATCTAATTCACAAGAAACATCAGGAGCATGCCCAATCTCCAGACCAGTAGACTGAACCTTCTTATCAACCAACAACTTCTTACAGATGTCCTCAGAGTGACCAATGTGGGCACAGTGATGACAATACAAAGGAATACTATCATAGACAAGATCAATCAAATAACTATCCTCCTCTCCAAACTTTAACTGAACTTTGCGAACTAAAGGTTTGGAAACATCAATTTCCACCCAGAATCTACAGCAGTTCTGCCTTGCTCTATTAATCGATGGAACCCAGACCTTCAAATGTGTACCCAAGATCTTGGCTATTTCATTAATCGTGGCTCTGTTGAACAAAAACTCAGGCAAGCTTGGTAAAGAAACCCAGACCGGAGAAAATGGACATTCCAGATTAGGATCAAAGCCTGGTGTCCATTTCAACAATCTCATCGTCTTATTGCCCAGAATCCAAACATTTCTTGACCATAATCTCATAAAATCTTCGATATTATTATACTCGACAAAAACATGCCTGAAATCCCAGACAGAAACATTGTAACTTCCTGAAAACTTAAACTTAGCCAAGAAACTCCTGAAACTTTCCATAGAAGGCTTGCCTGATGCAAATTTTGCAATCAGAGTGTGTTTAGAGAGTTTCATAAGTTTAGCCTTATCACCAGCATCAAAAATAATGACTGGAATATCATCTTTTACTGAAACAGAGACCACAGAATGCTCAAAATCAGCCTTCTTGATTTTTAATGTATCAGCATACGAATTCTTCTTTGATTCATCCACCTTACCCTTGCTCTTCTCCTCAAAGATTGGATTCAATATAATATTACAACCCTCATCAGGAAATTCAGAAATGACATTACTCTGCTTTGGTTCTGGTTCTTGAGATTCTTGGGGTTGCTCAGTATTCCTTAGTAAAGGAAAATCATCAGAAGAATGGAGATTAGGAGTAGACATCATCCACAGGAAGGAACAGGAGAGAAAGAATTGAAGAAATGAAAAAATTATAGACTCTGTTCTTCAGCAAGAACAGAGTATCACCAAATCTTGGAGCATTTTACATCCCTCTCCCCTCAACCCAGTTATTTTCTAAGGAAAACACCTACTATATACAATTTGTTTGTATATATTTTGATTTAACTAAATTCTTAATACAAGATAATTATATTCAATAAATTCAAGACATAATTACATTAGTTATATTTAAACTTTTATAAGGAGATACATCAAATATTATATTATGACTAAATTTTTAGTATATATAATTAGTTTTAATATTATATTTTGATTAAATTTCTAGTATATAAAATGAGTCTTAATATTATAGAGAATTTTGTTTTATAAATTTTATATAAACAAATATAAATTAACAAAATGTCACTAAAATCATATCAAGTAGGTGAACTAGAAATCGAAATACGAAATAAAAAAACTAAACCAAATTTTATAAATTTTATTCAAAATTTTATAAATTTTATTTAGAATCTCACTATCAATAGTGACAATCAGATTAGGAGGGCTCACGCTATTATAAATAGGCTACTATAAGAATCAATACTATCTTTTTGAATTTTTTTTAAAAAAATTATTCTACGAATATTAAATCAATTATAAGATAAGTTACTTGAATCAACAAAATATATATTACTAAAACAATAACTATATAAATGTTCCTAAATTATAATTTATTGCTTTAAATTTTATAATTTAAATACACAAAAGTTATAAATTATATATAATTTAGATATTCCAAATTATACCATCTAAATTTTAAAGATACTATGAATTTAGTTATTAATTCTAAAAAAATTATCTGTCTTCCATGTCTTATTTTATTGTTCACTATTTTCAAAGGGATTAACACGGGATGATCTATGTTTTTTTATTAAGATAGAGAGTTGTAAAGTTTAATTTCATAATAAATAAATTTGCCTAAATCATCGTAACATTCTTTTTATTTTACATTTGATATTTTATTGCTATTGAGTTTTTTCTTTTTCTCTTTGTACGATGCATAGATATTTTAAAACAACTCCTTTGTATAAAGAAAAAATCCAAATATCTCTATCTCTAGTTTAATCACTAGAGCTATCCGAAGAAAAACACAAGATGAAATTTTTATTTCAAAAATTCATATTTCAGTGATCAATAATCGACAACCTCAAATCCAGGAGACCATAACATTTTGTGGACCGCTACGCCACTCTATATGCACTAATATATACAAATACCGTTCACATTAGGTGAACTAGTTACAAATCCTGTTGACATTAGTTGAACTAGTGTTCGCTATGAAGCTTTTTAATTTTTCTATTATATTTTGTAATAGTTTGGTGTAACAAAAAATATATATTTAAGTTTTCTTGTGCTATATATTTTAATATTTGCGTTTATTAATATCGACGGGTCTTGTTCACTCGTGTTAGTTATGGTTATTTTTATTTTCTATTACGATCAAAATGGATTCGTAATAGTGAAAAGTATAATAAAAACATGGCTTTTGAAAAGAAGAAATTATAAAATGTTGGTTATATATGTACCCTTTTTTATCCATAGAGTATATCCAGTAATATTGATTGTCTTGTGGACGTTAGTGCTTTTCTTGACATTAGTTGCTTTAATACACTTGTCGACGTTAGTGCTTTTCTTGACATTAGTTGCTTGTGTTGCTGTTGTTGATGACGACGCAGCCCCGTCAACATTTGGTATAAAATATACGTAATTGTGTTGCCATTAAGTGCAATTTTCTAACAATCAAAATTCAAAACGCATTTAATAATTTCAAAAATGTACGTTAACAATGAAGAACATGTCATGAAATTACATAGAAAGCATATGCACTATAAAGTACAATGATATTCTACAGTTAATAATATTGTACACAAAATGCAGCACCTATCACAGGTAACTAAAAGAGATAGTGGCATCATTGTTCAGTAGCCTAGCCTTATCCTGCAGTCGCAAAAAGCTCGAACAACTTCCTCGACCAAAACCTGAAGTATGCAATACTCAATCTCACTTACCATCTCAAATACTTCGATATCAAAATCTGTCAATTTCACCACTGAATAATCACTCATTTCATTGTCTACGTCTTTGATCTCCATATCAGTAAACAGTGTCCATTTCTTAACCTCCTTCCCGATTTTATCGCTCAGTGTCTTCGAGTTTATGTATAATGGAATTCTTGCTTGAGTTTTGAATCCAATACTAGCGCATTGAACGTAGTTGGTATCCAAATATTCGATCATGCAGTCAAAGAGAAACGCACGGGTGAGATTAGAACCTACTTTGAGGGTTAAGTTATTCGAAGTACTATATGAGACGAGTTCATCAAGTAGACGCGGACTAATCAGAAAATTCTCTGTTCCGAAAAGGAGTTCGACTTTATAGAGAATCTCCTTTGAATGGGCTAGTTTGCTTCCTGTTAATCGAAGACCTGTATGATTTAACTTGTCCAACATCGAATTAACGTAGTTGACGAGTTTGGTCACCGTTACATAACTAGTCCTGCCATTGTTGAATGAAGTTGCTGAATCCAGAAGTTCGGTTTCAGGTCCTGTTACTTGCTGTTGAGGACGAGAATAACTCAACTGATGAAGCCTAGACCCTGGATTCATATTCAAATCTGTAGGACAGGAAAAAATTAGGATAACAAAGAAAAAAAAACTAATGTGGGAATTTATACAAATAAAACAACTCAGGCCAACTCAGACAAAACATTACAACATAAGATCCTTACCTGAGCTCTCTTCAAGACTACTGGAAATGCATGTCTCGTTTGAGAAGGAAACTTCAAGTACCGAACCAGGGCTAAGATGGTCCTCTTTGTGCGTAAATTCTACTGAGCTTGTATTTATTGAATCATCAGTCTAAAGAAAACATATGCAACTGTCAGGAAAATTCCATACTCAGCCTATAGATGTTCATAACACTTAACATTTGTATTCTAGCTAGCTTGATGTTATAATATTAAAATATGACATTTTATGCATATGTATTTCATTCCACTTAAAATCTAGTTGGAACCTCTAGCTAGAGATCTACCGCATAGCATGGGAAAATTCAAGATCTTGCAGGATAATCAGATTCTGAAATAGGAAGGGGGTTGAATGAAACCTACCTGGCAAGATATATCAGTACTGGACACATCTTCCGTGCCCTGCTGCTCCAGTGTCAAAGCAGATATCAGTTCTTGGAGAATTGCTGCAGTAGATCGCTTCGGCATGTTAGTGCCAGCAGTAAGATCGTCTTCTTCACAAGAACTTAACTCCTTCAATCTCTGCTCCAGAAGAGCACCTAAAGCATCTCCCTTCCACGGTAACTGATTCTGCAAGGAAATTTCCCGATCTATTAGTAAGGTTGTCTGCTTCTGAATAGACCCATTCTTACAAGTTGGATGACTTGAAGCTTTTCTTCTGTCCTTTTCGCTACGAACTCTACTACCTTCTTCCCGGATAGATTGTCTGCGGCCAGTTGAGCGAATATTAGTCCTAGAATCTCTTCCAATGCCGATATCAGAACCTACATTCTTTTGTCTGAGTGATGTTGAATTGATCAAACCACTACCTTGAACTTGTCCATTCACACTTGTTATCCTTCTCTTGCGTTCCTTTGGCCTAGATGGTGGGATAGGAATAGGATCTTCTCTCCTGATGTATGATTTTTTATCTACCTCATAATTAGCATCATCCAACTTTGCAGTTGTCACTCGTGAACGGGTTCGACCACTTAGAGTACGATTTAAAGCTACAAAATCTTTACCCCCACCAACTGCAGTTGCAGCTGATGAAGCTCTTCTGCTTTGCAAATTACTTAACCTTGCCTCTGAAGGGATTCTGTCTCTTTCTACATACATTCGATTGGGAGCTCGAGACCTATGCTTTAAAACCGAACTCGGTAGTTCATTTCTCTGAGGTTTACTTTCACAAAGCACGGATTTTCTCTCTGCAATTGTATCACTACTTGATTGATCATCGGTGTCCTCTTCTTGTATACCGACCCAGCTTCTTGTGAAAACAGCATTTCTATCTTGAACAAGGGAGGACGGCTTAACCATCCTCGATTCTTGAGGACCAGGGCTAGAGACTGAGCTTGGAACTGAAGATCCGCAATCGTAAAACTGCTCCTCAACATCAACCAAACTACCACAGTTTTTGCAAGGGGACATGCCATGCTCGATCTCTCTCGAATAATCATGAGAGACATAACCTACCCTATTCTGAGCTGAGGGTACTGAATAAGTAATACCTCGTTTTGCTCTGTTAGAAGCTTGTAAACCTGGTTCGAGGATCCTAGTTGCCACATCAATCAACCTAGCAGCTCTTGAATTACTCTTAACCGTGGACAGCCGAGGACTCTTAATGGGCGAAATAAGTTTCGGGTGTTGATGCTTCCTCGATCTAGATAAAACACTCTTGATATGCAAAGCTTCAGCTCCAAACCTGGCCACAGATTGTTTATCCGAAACACCTACCTTCTGAATCTTCTGTGGCCTAGATTCAAGTTTAGGGTTTCTTTTCGCCAGTGTTAGATCTTTAGTATCTACAAAGATATGATTCTTCGTCGTTTTATCTTCTCTTCGGTTACATTCCTCTGTCAAAGAATCTTTCTTAGATTTTATCCTCTTAACAGCCGGTATAGAGTCAAGACCCATTAGCTTAGCAACTAAACTAGGAGCTCGCATTTCATGCTTCTGTTCTCCATTAGCAGTTGTATGACTATTCTTCATCTTCGAATTCGGAAAACCTCCTTTATTCTCTTCAGAGATCTATCAGTTCACAAACAAACATACATCAAAATAAAAGATTAACCTAGAAACAGACAATAACTTGAGCAGATTTAGAAGGAATGTTGCATACCAAGTGAAGCTGAGACCTTGGCATCTTCTCATTTCCACCAAGCTTATTCGAAGCTTGCTTTGCTCGACCTGAGATACATACAATGCAGTACTAAATCAACACAGCTTCATGAATCTTAAACTTTAACTTCTCATGCATATAAACATACATCTTAAGTGAATATACAAGTGAGAAGACTAACCAGGAGGAAGCAATTTCCTAGAAAACAACTTCTTCTTAGCAAATCTCCGGTTCCAATCGAGGAGCTGGAAGAAAATGCCGACACAACCACCAGGTTTAGGAGGTCGCTTCTCCGTTATCGCTAGAGAAGAAGCCGGTACAGCCGTGGTATCATCCATCATCTCAAAAAACAGCAAATCAACACAAAATTCAAAACTCTAAAACCATTCAAGACACTACAAAACTCAAAAATTTCCAATAATGGAGAAACTAAATCAAAGGCTCCACTCAGACATCTAAAACATCTACATCTACATTTACATCAACAATACCGATTCTCGATGCATAAAAGAGAGATAAAATCTGACTACAGCTAGAAGAAGAAAGAAGTGTAAAAATACGACCACACTACAAGATTTTCATCTCAAAAACAACAATCAACAACTTGACACAGAATCCAAAACCCTAAACTCTCCATCAAGACTAGTAAAACCCAAAAGAGAGAGAAACTGAATCAAAAGCTCTTCTTCCAGTTCACTTCAAGAGCTAAAAAAAAATCACACAAAAACAAATCTACACCACTAGCAATGGCGAATCTCGATGCGTAAAACAGAGACGGTGACGTCGGAAAGAGACAGGAGATGTAAGAAGGAACTGTATATATAGATTGTTTTCGTTGTTGTGGTTGTCTTGAAGCAAAAGTGAAAAATGATTCGAGAATCCAAAAATGATCGAAGTGAAAAAGAGCAGATAGAGTGTAGAAACGCAAAAAGTAGAGAAAAAAGAGAATCATGTGATTGAAAAGACAATGTTGTTGCAGGGAAAAGAAAGAAGATTGGGTCTGTAGCAGTGAAAGGGGCTCGAGGGAGATTGTTACAGTTCACTGTTCCGGTACAGCAGCAGAGGAGAGAGAAAGTAAACTAGATTTTTATTTTAAAAAGTTAGAGAGAGAAACAAAGAAAAAGCCACGCGCATTAAAAAAAAGTAATATTAATTTATTTATTTATCTGGTAATTAGTCAAACAGAAGTTTTTGGTGATATTCACAAGTGGATATTAAATACTATATAAATCCAAAAATAATATAAATTCATAAATTTGTCGATTTATATGATATATTTGGAATGTATGAGTGTATTCAAAGTTTGTAAAATATAATGAGATGTCACATTATAGTAATATTTCACTATTTATAGATAGCGATGGAATGTGGAAAGTGTAAATGGAATCCAACTTGCTACAACAGTTGAGAGTTGACACCGACACAAACTCGATTAGCCACTTCGACACGTCATTACATTTATACTAGTTTCTGGTTTGGTTTGGTTTGGTTAGGTAGGTTAAAGGTGGAGATAGATTAGTGTAAGAGAGTCGCATTTGGGGTTTCGTTAGCATAAAGTAGTAAATAATCTCTTACACGTGAGTTTCCATGAACCGGCAAGGATCTTAAAAGCCGAGGAATCTGTTTTTCTATTACTTTTAGATCTTAATATAAATTATTTTAAAAATTAGACTTTGATCTCAATGCAGTAAATTCGTACCACTGAAAACGTAAGATCTGCTAGGTTTAAATTAGTGTGGTGGAAATAATTGTGTCGGTTAACATCGGTGGGCAGTTAGTTATATATTTTAAAAAAAAAAATTATTAATCCGTCAAAAATAAAATTAAGAATAATTATTAGAATTTGATATCATAAACTTTTTTTAAGGTAGGTAAATAATATTCAAAACTTTTTTCTTTCCGACTTATATTATATTATATATATATATATAAAAGAGCCTGAACGAAATATAATTATATTATTATTTTAGCAACCAAATTACACGGATTTATGCACTTTAAATATAATGGTTTATTATATAAATTTCTCAACCAAATTGCATCTATTTTTTGGAGATATTGTTCGAAAGCTATTGATGAGTCCGAATTCTATTTATTCCCTGGACAGTGACAGATCGGTCCAAGGCCTCCAGACCGGACAGACCACTTCGAACACTTAGCCCATTGAACTGTTCGAACTATGACAAAAGTACTAAAAAACCTAAACACTTCTTGACTAAGCTGCTTGCTCTCCTACTAAGAACTCATGGGTCCTTGAACATGACCCAGGTCTATTAAACATGACCTGAAAACCCATAAGGCCCAAATGTAAGGGTATAAATACCCAACCACCTGCATTAAATGTGGGTAATGAAAATTAAATACAACCAGGCTGCTTAATTCTCCCTCTACTCTCTACTCTAAACATTAAACATCCCTATACTTCTACAAAACTTCAAACAAATTACCAATTTACCCTCAGTCGATAATTAACCTCGCCAAAATGGCGACCACAGTGGGAGAAGAAGGTGCCTGAATCAAGCATTCAAAACCAGTAAGAAAAGTCAGTCTGAATGAATCCGGACGACCCGGAAGTACCACCAGCTCTGCTCGAAGTGGTGGGTGAAAACGATGAGTACACTATCGAAGATCGCGATAGGCTAAAGGGTGAAATAGAAGCTCTGAGGGCAGAAAAGACTAAGATGGGCATGAAAGAAAAGTCCAAAGCATCAGTTGCTCATCACACCGATAACCCCAGGGAGCATGAGCCTTCAAAGACTCATGTGAGTACCAAAAAGACTCATGCCAGCTCCAAAAAGTCTCACCGGTCTAAACCAGTAGAGAGTTCTGATTCAAGCTCAGTATCTTCTGATAGCTCTTCGGATGATAAGGGAGTTGAAGAATCCTTATCCGCTAGCAGCGATGAGGGTCGAACTAAAAAGAAGCAAAAGCAGATAAAAAAATATTCAAGAAAAAGGGATAGACATGGAAAGATGAAGAAGAATATCGGCAAAGGGTCATCTCACAGCCGGAGGCATGTAGACCGGATGCTGATGGATCCTTTCGCTTTCCATGATGAACCAGGTATCTTTGCAACTCCTAATGAGGATACTGTGTTCAGTCGTGGTAGAAATTGGAGGCAATCTCCATTATCTTCCAAAATTCTGTCCGACAACCTCCCTAAGAGGTTTGATAGCACCAAAATGGAAAAGTACGATGGCAGTTCTGATCCGGACAACCATTTGGAACAATTTAAAAACTTCACGATGAACTTTGATGACGATGATAAACTACTTTGCAGAGCCTTCTCCCAATCATTTACGGGGAGTGCTCTAAAATGGTATAACAGCCTACCACAAGGTTGTATCAAGAATTTCGATACTTTTTGGGTGGCCTTTCGAAGGCAATTTGTTGGGAGTAAAGAACTAAAGGGCAATGGGGACACAATAATCCATTGTGCCCAGGAACCAAATAAGTCCTTGAAAGAATATATAAGCTGTTTTGTGAACACCAAGAATGGGTAGGCTGATTGCTTCGAGCAAGTGGCAATAGCATCCCTAAGACAGGGCCTGAACCTTAGCAATTTGGCTGATTCAGTGACCAGAAAGAAGGTCATGACTTGGGGAGGGTTGCTGAATCAAGTTGGAAAACAGATTAATGTTGATGAAACGAAGAAAACCAGGGTGCACAAGCAGGTAAGGTCTACCCTGGTAGCACCAAATCCCAATCAGAATCAGTCCGGGAACAAGGCAAAAGAGACCGGCCAGGGGCATGGTAGGGCTAAAGCTCAGTCTCAGCCAGCTGCTCCTGCTCAGAGTCAGCAATCCAGAAACAAGAGAGGCCCTTGGGTTCAACCGGAGTGGTTCGCAGAATTGAAAGAAAGTGTGGCCACTATTTATGATAAAACAAAGGAAGAAGTGCATTATAGAAGACCGGCCACACTGAAATCTTTTAGAGAACATCGCAATAACTCTTTATGCCAATATCACAATGATATTGGCCATACCACTGATGATTGTATAGCTTTGAAACAGGAAGTTCAGAACTTGATTGAAAGGGGAAAGTTGGGGGATTATGTCAAAAGAAGAGGAGGTAACAGGCCTGACAATACTCACCGGGTTGGTCCAAGTAATGCTGCTCCGGAGGGAGCCATGGTTATAATTGAGAGGTTTGATGTGGAATCTGAGTACTTGGATCCTGATCCAACTCGAAACAGAGTGGGTGCAATTGAGGAATGTTCTAGGACGGTCTCCGGACTCATTAAGTTTTTTGAGTCGCTTACAATTTTCGGAGGGGATACTATGACAGCTCCTACTGCTTCTTCGAGGAAGAGGCACGTTCATACTTTAGCCACCCATCTAGAAGGAGGCATGACTTCCTATCAGTCACAAAATCCATTCCCCTTCATTGTTTTTTATGAAGATGATTTAAGAGATATAGCTGGCCCTCATGAGGATGCTGTTGTCATAGGAGCATCTATTGGGGGCAATAACATAAGACGAATTTTGGTGGATACTGGAAGCTCAGCCAATATCCTTTTCTTAACCACATACAAGAGAATGAAAAATCCAGCTGTAATTCAGATTTCGGACAGATCAATTGTGGGCTTTACTGGAAGCTCAGCAGATGTGATCGGAGAGTTCGAAGAGGAAGTTCTATTGGGTAAGGGCCCTTTCAAGAAAATGGTCAGGATACTTTTTATCATGGTGGATTGTCCCACTTGCTATAATGTTATTCTAGCGAGGTCTTAGCTCTCTAGGATGCATGCAGTGGCTTCGACAGTCCACTAGTGCTTGAAATATGCTGTTCAGGGACAGGTGGGAGTTGTCCGGAGTAGTCAAAAGGTTGCAAGAGAATGTTATGCTACAGCCCTGGCTCCTCGGACGTTGGGGGCAGTTCGTATCAACGAGAAATAGCAATTTAAGGGGCTTTCTGGGGGTGAGGGTGAAATTGATGACCCCAGAGAGACCCCTGCAGTGTTAATACCAGTCGAAGAGGTAGAGACACATTGTCTAGAAGAAGGAAAAAGTGTCAAGATAGGGTCCAAAATGCCACCCGGTCTGAAAAGCGAAATGTTAAAGTTTCTGAAAAAACCATCAGCACGTTTTTGCTTGCTGCAATGTTGATGTTACTGGGGTTCCAGCAGATGTGATATCACATCACCTATCAGTCCGGAAAGACATAGCATCAGTGGTTCAAAAGAGAAGGGCTTTTTCCAAGGAAAATGTTGATGTTATTGTGCAAGAGGTTGACAGGCTCACAAAGATGGGGCATATCAAGGAGTCTCAATATCCTTTGTGGACTGCCAATCCGGTTATGGTGAAAAATAAAAATGGCAAGTGGCGCATGTGCATTGACTTCACAGATCTCAATAGAGCTTGCCCAAAAGATTTGTATCCAGTCCCCCGGATTGATCAGCTAGTAGACTCCACCTCTGGGAACAAGCTGCTATCCTTTATGGATGCCTTCTCCGGATACAATCAGATCCAAGTAGATCCGAAGGATCAAAAGCATACCACATTTGTCACTGACAGAGTTCTTCATTGCTATAAGGTAATGCCGTTTGGGTTGAAAAATGCTGGGGCTACTTATCATAGATTAGTAAACAAAGCCTTTGTTGATCAAATTAGGAGAAATATGAAAGTATACATTGATGACATGATGGTGAAGAGTGTGGATGAGCAATTGCATTTGGCTGATCTCCAAGAAACTTTTGCCAACTTGGTAAAAGTAAATTTGAAGTTAAACCCAGAAAAATGTGTGTTCGGAGTGTAGTCTGGGAAGTTTCTAGGCTATATTATAAGTGAGCATGGGATACAGCCCGATCCGGACCAGCTTAATGCTCTATTCCAAATGGAGCCTCCTCGAAATATTAAAGAAGTACAGCAGCTAACGGGGAGATTAGCTGCTTTAAACAGATTTATCTCAAGGTCTTCGGACAGGTGCGCCCCGTTCTTTCAAACCTTGAAGGGTGCAAAGGGATTCGATTGGACCCCACAGTGTGATGAGGCTTTCAATGAGATCAAGAAGCACTTGTCCTCCCCTAAAACTTTGTTTAAACCAGCTGATGGGGAGACACTCTTCGTATATTTGACAGTTTCAAGTTGTGCCATCAGTGCTGTGTTGGTAAGAGAAGTGGATAGTTATCCCCATCCAGTGTACTACATCAGCAAAAGTTTGATAGATGCAGAAAGGCGTTACTTGAAACTCGAAAAGTTAGCATTAGCCCTGGTAATAGCTGCAAGAAAAATGAGGCCTTATTTCCAGGCTCATCCTATCATCGTCCAGACTTCTTTTCCCTTGAAGAATTTCCTCCAAAAGACAGACATTTCAAGCAGGATGACTAAGTGGTCAGTAGAATTGGGGGACTTCGACATAGATTTTTCTCCTCGAACAGCAGTCAAGGCCCAAGCTGTGGCTGATTTTTTGGTTGAATTTCACTCCGACAGAGATTCAGAGCAGACTACTGACATGAAAGATAAAAAGGTCTGGGTTGTCCGGACAAATGGTGGATCTAGCACCACGGGATGTGGTGCAGGGGTATGTTGACTTCTCAGTATGGTGACAAAATGTACCAAGCTATATGTTTTGCTTTCAGGGCTTCCAATAATGAGTCTGAGTACGAAGCGGCTATAGCTGGATTAAAGTTAGCCTACATTTGTGGGGCTAAGAGGGTCAAGCTACTGAGTGACTCTCAGCTTCTTATTCACCATGCCCAAGGTCAATCTGAGGCTAAAAAGGAGCAGCTTGTGAAATATTTACTCCTTCTTAAAAATGAAGCACTCAAGTTTAAAAGTATTGTTTATGAGCATATACCCTGGACAGAAAATGAGCTAGCAGACTCATTGGCAACCATAGCGTACACAAAGTCATATCCATGGATCCATGTGCTGGAAAGCCCCTCCATTCAACTTAATATGGGTGAAGAAGAGGAAATTTTTGAAGTACAGGTGAAACAACCACAGGACTGAAGGTTTCCTCTCCTGCAATACCTCTCCGATGGTATCGTGCCTCCGGATAAATCACTGGCAAGAACATTGAAACATAAGGCTCATGGTTTCATCATATTGAGAGACGTTTTGTATAAAAAGTCTTACAGTAAACCTCTACTGCGCTGTTTGGGGAATGATGAGTCTCAAGTGGTCCTCTCCGAATTGCATGATGGTGAGGAATCAGCTCACTGTGGATTCGGGGCTTTAACAAGGAAAGTTTTACTGGCTGGCTACTATTGGCCGTCTATCATGAACGATGCTAAAGAGCTGGTACGAAGGTGTGACCCATGCCAGAGGTACAACAATGAAATTCATGTCTCAGCGATTCTCTTAGAATCAATTTCTGAGCCTATACCTTTTGCTCGATGGGGGTTGGATTTAGTGGGGTCTCTCCCTATGGCATCCGGAGGGCGCAGAACTATAATTGTTGCTATAGATTACTTTTCGAAGTGGATTGAAGCAGCCCCTCTAGTTGGAACAACATCAAAAGCTGTTATAAAATTTATTCTATCCAACATCTGTTGCAGATTTGGTGTCCCATGAAAGATAACAACAGACAATGGGCCACAGTTCGACAATAGGGAAATTGAGAGTTTCTGTTCCTCAAGGGACATACAACATTATTTCTCTTCACCTTTCCACCCACAAGAAAATGGGCAGGTTGAAGTGGCTAACAAGACTATTATGTCCGGTTTAAAGAATAACTTGGAAGGGGCTGCTGGGAAGTGGCCTAGTTATTTACAAGAGGTCTTGTGGGCCTACCGGACAACACCTGGGGCTGCAACACAGGAGTCACCTTTTGCTTTGGTCTATGGGATGGATGCAATAGCTCCTATAGAAGCAACTCTCTCATCATTTCATGTTCACAACTTCTCCGAATGTACTAACGAAGTGGCAATCAGAGGTCAGCTTGATCTAATAGAAGAAAGACGAGTTAAAGCTCACCTTAGGGTTACGCACTACCAGGGTTTGATGAGAAGTAGATTTGCTTCCAGGGTTAAAAGAAGAGATTTTCAACCGGGGGACAAGGTCTTGAGGAAAGTCTTCTTACACACTAAAGAGAAGCTGCTTGGCAAATTGGCCCCGACTTGGGAAGGACCTTATATGGTTGTTGAAAGGCTTAAACCTGGAACATATTGGCTAGAAGACAAGGATGGAAGAGTTCTGACCCACCCTTGGAATATCGAACATCTCCGGATGTACTTGGAGTAGCATTTGTGTAAATATTTACTTGTTTAAACATCCATGTAAATATTTGGGGGTATACTCTTTCCTCCCTGGTGGCACGGGGAGGTTTTAATTAGGTGTCTGGGTTTTAAATAAATTGTGATGCCTTCTTAAAAATTTGAAGTGTTCTTACTTTATTTTTTGTCACATCGTCCGGATTGAATTAAAGGAATGATGACTACTTAAACATTTGTCATCGGAGAATTTAAACACTCTCACTATGAAATAACTAAGGGCTATTTAAACACCAGCCAACAAAATTGGAACAAACTATGAAAGAAGGTGAGAATTGTGCAAAACAAGGATATTCATTAAAATAACTTAAAATTCCTTTGCCTTCCAAGGACTTTCAAATCGTCAGAACAGAGTAAAAGATCTATTCGGTCAGATGTCGGACACACAAACAAAAAAGAGTGTATTGGCCTTCCAAGGACTTTAGTCTGGATAAAAAGTAAAAAGTAATTTATAAGTTAAGGCTGAGCCTTTAAAGATGGCTCAGCTTCATCTACCTTCTTCTTTCCTTTAGGATCATCTTTCTCTTCGTTTGGGCTCTCCCCGGTATGTTCTTTGTCATCAGATGAGGATGCACTGGAGAAGTCAAATCGATCGCCTTCGGCCATTGTGTGATATGGGAGGTCGCCAACCTCTACATGGAGCCATAAATCCCCAAGGTTCCTCTTTAGAAACTTTTCATGGAAAAGCAGGACCATGTCTGATCTCACATTCGCATACATTTGCTCTTGGGTGTCGATCACATTGTTGGCGTAAGCATCGATCTTGGCTTGGATTTTAGCCTCCTGCTCCCTTAGCAAGGCAGTTTTCTCCTCGGCAGCCTTGGACACTGAATTCTCAAGAGCAATCTTGTCACTGGTTAAGTTGGTGATGATTTGTTCCTTGGCCTTGGTCTCCCCTCTTGAAGTGGCAAGATCTTTCTCCAATCCGGACAGCTTCTCCCGGAGCTCTGTGATAGTGTTCTCCAGTGTGGTGACTTTTGTAGTACTTACCTCTTGGTTTCTCTTCAGCTCTTTGTTTTCTCCCTTTAAAATGGCAGCATTCGAAGTAGCAGTAAGAAGATCGTCGGACAGCTTCTCTTTGCTAGACTTGAGGTTTTTGATGATGTCTGCCTGATTTCGAACTTGCTTTTCCAACGCAAGCACCGACTGAACATTGCTTAACAAAGAGTAAGCTATAGCATCCTTATCGTTTGAAACAGTAAAGGTCTTACCATTAAAAGTGACCGAATTTGAAGTGCTCGGAGGGAGATAAGACTCGGCGAAATCATCTCTAGGAAGATTCATGAAGTACTCACCAAGCCCACCAAGACCAGTGATGTCCACACCGTCAATGCTAAGATCTCCCTCTTCGACCTCATCGGTTTGGAAGTCACCAGGTATCTCTTCTGCTTGTGTTGGGTCAGAGGGGTCAACTTGGGGAGGAGGCTCCGAAGTCCGGAGAGAAAGCTCGTCACCCTTAGAGGTCTTTTTCTTCTTGGCCTCCCTGTCTTTGCTTTCACCTCCCCGTTTACAATCTCTTTTGGAAGCCCTTGGAGGATTTGGGGAGTGCACTTCTTGCCTTTCAGTCTCCTGCTCCACCACTTCCAAGAGAGCAGCATCAATTTGACTGGGGACTGGCCCCTCCGGATGTATTGGAGCATCCTCCTCCACCTCTCCAGGGTTAGCTTCACCAACCACTTTTTTGCCTTTCTCTATGCCTTTCATCTTGCTCGGGGCTTTGGCCCGGCCTGACAAGTAGAGTGTCCCATCTGGTTCATACCTCCTTTTGAGCACAACATCCGGAGGAGGCTGAGTGGTGAGCTCTTCCCATGTTAAGTCTCTCCGACCTGTGGTGTTCTACAAATGAGACCTTGCCAAGTTGCCTCCAGTAAAAGCAGCATGGAACCGGTTCCCCCACTTCTCAGCAGCTCAGGCATTGATCTTGGTACAAGTAGCCTGCCCGGTTTTCAAGTGGTCACTGAAGTCCTTGGGCAGTTCTGCTAAGGCAAAAATAAAACAAATTAATTTAAACTAACTTAAAAAAAGATAAGAGTGTAAAGCAGGAGACTTACGGTCACTCCTCCACCTGCTTGTGAGAAGAGTCGGGTTGATACCAGACTTAATTTTCTGCCCATTCTCCCATGCACCACTTACGAACAGGAACTGGGTCTTCCAATTCCTCTATGACTCTAGCAAGTCATCTACAGCTTTGAAGTTATCCTCCATGTTGAAATGGTAGAAGGGGATGTGATGGTTTCTGCAGAGACTATCCACAGCAGCAAACTCCTCCATTGGTAGAGGGATCCCGGAGAGCCTTGAGGCCATAATGCTAGCCATGAGGGTGTACCAGGCATTGGGGCTCAGCTGGCTCGGACAGAGCTTTATCAGATGGAAGTATCTGACAATTTCTGGGTCCAGAGGGAATCTAAGTCCCCAATTGAACAGCTCCGTGAAGATGACTATCTCGCTTAGCTTGCAGTCCATAGGAGTTTCTGGGTTGATAGGGATTCGTATATTCACGTTCTCCGGAATTCCCCACTTCGTACGCATCCGGCCCAGTTCAGCTGTGTGGATGAATGCGTAGTTAATTTTTTGCAGGGCGAGGAGGTACTTAACCTGGAACTTGTGAAAACAGGGCCCCACCCTTCCTTCAAGACTCTCCGGCAAATCCGGATGCCTCAAACACAGCTTTTCATTGCCTTTGTCTTTTTTGGCAGCAATGGCACTACTAGTCTGTCCGGAGGGCTCAGACTCAAATAGAGCCTCTTCGATAGAGTCCTCCATTACTTCCTCCATGATTATTGAGGGATTTTCAGCAGCTGTGGTAAGGGGAAGGTTCAGAATTGGCTCGGCTTGGCTTCCGGACTGCTGAGTTCCAGTGTTCTCTTGGTTCTTGGCCTCTGGTGGGGGCTCTGAGGCAGATGTGTCCCTCCCCGGACTTGAGCTAATGCCCTTTGGACCGGGCAGTCTGTCCTTGGGAACTTTTATGGGCACTTCTGACCCTGTACCACTGTTTTTGGCACCCGATTTTGAGGGGGTGCTCTTGGAAGCTTGGCCCTTAACTAACCGGCCTTTTCTCCGGTCAACTAGTTTTTAAAGGGAGTGCTCATTGTCTGACCCCATAGCTATGAAGGGGGGGGGGGGTTTGAAACTAGTTACAGTAACACCTGGCTCAACCACAGGTTCCGATTCTTGAACCGAGGAACCTGAGATAATGGAGGAGAGATTGGTTTGAAATAACCTTTTCGGCTTGATGCCTTTAGAAGAAGAAGAGCCTTGATCTGACTCTGCGGCTGAAGTTACTGGTATGTCGATGGGCGAAACGGGTAGTCCTGCTGCGATGCGTCTTTCCCTTTCGACCTTTTGCGCCTTTTCTAATTCAGAGAGGTTGAGCCACCCACCTTTGATCAGAGCGTTCCTCGCTGTAAACATAAACAATCTGGGCAAAGTTTTGCTTTGGAGAGAAAGAGTTTTAAGAAGTTGCAGAGTAAATATGAGAGAGATGGTAAAATAGTAGAAAGTGTTTTAATTTATAGTAAATCTGAAAAAGGAGTTTGATTCCTAGGAGAATTCGAAAAGATTGGTAATGATTAAAGACGGCGCTGATGTCACCAACTTTATTGAAGAGGTTGCTTTTCGAAGAAGGTGGGTTCGAAATTCAAGGTGAAAAAACGGCTGAAGCAACCAACCAGAAAGCGACACGTGTCCCATAAACTCTGGCAAAAAACTGTTTGGATTCACAAAGCTTTATCAGTCCGGATAAAGCTATAGCCAAAGTTGAGAGACCTGTCCGGGAAAACTACCCCTGACTTCGAACTCTCTTTTTTTTTAGGTTTTTGACAAAGGTATTCGAACAAACACCTAAAAAAGGGGCTCCTGATGAGTTCGAATTCTGCTTACTCCCCGGACAGGGACAGATCAGTCCAAGGCCTCCGGATGGACAGACCACTTCGAACACTTAGCCCATTGGACTGTTCGAACTATGACAAAAGTACTAAAAACCTAAACACTTCTTGACTAAACTGCTTGCTCTCCTACTAAGAGCTCATGGGTCCTTGAACATGACCCGGGTCCATTAAACATGACCCAAAAACCCATAAGTCCCAAATGTAAGGGTATAAATACCCAACCACCTGGCATTAAATGTGGGTAATGAAAATTAAATACAACCAGGCTGCTTAATTCTCCCTCTACTCTCTACTCTAAACATTAAACATCCATATACTTCTACAAAACTTCAAACAAATTACCAATTTACCCTCAGTCGATAATTAACCTCACCAGCTATGACATTAAAAAAACAAGAGAGAAAATTTATTAAGGGTTATTTCGGACTATTATGTGATTATAATAAATATATATTTATCATCGGGTGGTTATATATATTTTATCAAAACTTTGATGGTTATTGGTAAATAAGTTTCATATTGGGTGGTTATTGATAGATTACCCTTTAAAAAACTTGATAAAATATACAAATTATATAGGTGGTTAGAATAAGACAGTATGAAATGTTCGAAATACGAGGGAGATATATTTTCTAACTCTAAATTTTATAAATAGAGACTTAATGATCATTAATAAAATTAATTTTTATTTAAAAGCAATATTAGCAATTTAGATTTTGTTTGTTGTGTACCTTGTTCATGTTAACTTTAGTTTCGGATGCACTTAGTCATTTTAGATTTTCTATATTAATTGGCGTCGTTTGTAAGAATAAAATATTTTATTTCCAAGCAATCAAAGTAAAGAAGAAAGCTCAAACTAGCTGATTTTGAATTCTGGAGAAAGATTTGATTCGTCCGTCGATGAGGAGTTGGAGATAGAGGTTCATATCGGACAACCTCTGGCTTAGGTGGCTCATGTAGTCATTCTATAAACTTGAGTGACTAACACATCAATTCAGGAAGAAACTAAATAATAATTTCAATTGTTGCATGAATAATAATCTCTCACCCCATAGTCAAATTTTATGCAACACGTGGATGACGAGGACAAAAATTATGCATATACCAAAAAGATGTTGAGACAATAACTACATAATTATTAAAAAAAAGTTATGGAACAGTTAGAAATTTACGAATATACTTAACACAATAGCATAAATTTTATATGCATGCATATTGCATAACCAATTTATATTAATTTTGATGGATAATAATGGTTATTTTATAATTTAATATAGATTTTACGTATTCTATTTGTATATATTTATGGCATATTTGTACAAGTTTAAATTAATATCAAGATAAATATTATTAATTTTAATGTATTTTATAATAAATTAGCACTTCAAAAAGTCGGTGTTATAAATAAATAACACATATTTTTAAAATAAATAAAATTTATAAATAAAATTTAAACTAAATATTCTGTGCAATATTTATATCAAGATATTAAGTATAATATTTATGAAATTAGTAATGATATACTTTGATCGACATAATTACATATCTTATTATTGAAATTAGATGAAACTAAAATTTCAAAGCTCAAGCCGATATTCATTGTAAAATTATTAGACTAAAACGTTAGAAATTTTTTGGTCTTAATGTCCATTTAATGAAGAGATTGAGATTATAGTATCTTACATTAGTGCACTAGTATATCATGATGTCAAAATATTCGATGGTATATGTATGTTAGATTTGTCTTATAAAAAAAATTGATGCGTTCCATGACAATGATTATTGAGAGTTTGCGTATTGTAAGATACGATAAGTAAATTGAAATGTGTATATTTCAAAGATTTTGTTCATAACTATATGGACTAATGGACCAAAGCTTTATATTTTTAACAATACAGTTAACCGTGTGTATTGCTGTTAATTTTTTCTGAATTCTTATAAATAAATTATGATATAAGAATACATATATATATATATATATAATACCTAATTTTAGGTCTTTTTGAGAATTAGGAGCAGTTCCTTTAAAATGGTCATACAATATAAAATGATATAACCCCTAGTCGGGTGTGGCTGACCTTTTTTTGTTATTTGCAACATATTATTCTTTATTATTTGCAACATATTATTCGTTGTTATTTGCAACATATTTGTGCAAGAGAGTGCGCTCGTTACACACACTAAACACACAATCCATTTAGGGTTTGATGGTGTCAAATATATTCGAATGGTATTTTGGTAATAACAAAAAATAATATTTAGTATTTGTATGAGTTATAAAGAGATAATAAAGTTATTTAATAAATATAGAGAGATAAGCTAAAGAAAAATTAGTTGGGTCGTAAAAATGTATTCATCTTCTCTATTTAATGTAGACAATCTATTTATAGTGAATTAGCCTAGTGGACTTACATGATCCATGTGTCCATTTTAGTAACCAAAGCCAAAATACAATCCAAACAATTTATATAAATCACTTTTAATTAGTACAAATTATTACATCAACCTTATAAAATAAATGAAGGTTTGACAACTCATCGATCCAACTTTCCCTTCGGAGAATTCGGTCCTTATCAATAGCCCCCCTAGTCCTTATGAAGGAATTTCAGGAGGACTTAGACTTAGAGCAACTTTAGTATTAATTATATACACTTTTGGAATTTCAGATCAAGTCACTTGTCACTTCGAATCAATTTACGCATATACTTAAAGTTTTTTCACTGGTTCGGGTTTATCGAAACACGCCTTAGAAATATAATCTTGAGTGATTGCAAAGGTAACAGAATGTAGTTGTGTACGTGCTTCATGGATAATTATATAAAACCCTACTTTAGTTACACGTTTCATGGAGATATTCGACCCACGACCTCCCCTCTGAATAGTGAAGCATGATTCTTTTTTGAAAGGGTTCTATTTCTCTAAATAAAATATCCATTGGAGGAAACTCTTCAACTTCTTGAGGCTTATACCTATTGGTCTTGTGAAAGTAGGCTATTGGGCTCTCCTATATTTATTTATAAATATTCTCCCGCTCTTAACATCATTTTAATTTTTAGCAAAATATAGAGATAAATAGAGAAGTTATGAACTTCTACCATCGCAAATATCAATTTATATTCCGATATCACCGCAAAATCTTTCGAAGCAACGCCTTCTCCTTAAATATATATGTACATAGCGATTACTACCTTGTTTAATTGGTTGTGTCTCTCACAGAAAGCCGAAGAATAAAAAACTTCTAGAAGAGTTATTGGTATGCTAAAAACCGTGATGCAAATAGTTATTAGTCAAACCTTCTACTACAAAGGCACCTTCCCTTACAATAAACACTCCATTTTAGTTGATCCCCTATCCTCTAATACTCATTCTCTTGCTTCAAGAACTCATTCTTCTAAGCCAAAATTTCTAAAGGAGAAACTAGCAGCAAATATTGATTAAGCTTTATAGTTATGGGTTCAGATACCGAGGATATGTCTCAAATAACTACCCATGTTATGGTTACAAAGGGCCAGTAAGATTCAGAGCATAAGGAAAACAAGAGGAATTATGCCAAACATGCTCTAAAATCTCTAAGTATACCTCTGGAGTTGTATGCCGATAGGTCAGGTATCCCTCAAAAGACAAAACCCCAAAGTAAATCGTTGTTCTCCAGATATAATCTGATGCAGTTGGCTGACAAAAAAGAAGACCATACTGACGTGGGATCGTTATTTGAGGTGTCAGAGCAGTCCATAGGTGATAACAAAGTGGCCAAACGAAGCGAAAGGGAAAGCTCTAAAATCAAATGTGGCAAAAATAAAGGAGTAAATGTGGATTTAAAGCATTATACGGTCAAGTGTGTGGGGCCCAATTTTCAAGACAACAATACCAAATATTTGATTTCTCTTTATGAAATCCTATATAATTATTATTCAAAGAATGAATTAGTCACCATTTGGGTATTATAGGAAATCCTACAGGGGGTAGATATAAGGTTACCAAAAACCAGAGATACATAATTGAATTGTGAATCAAAGTACGTGCTCATCTACCTTGATGTGCTGAATTTAGGGTTTTGGTTTTCGTTCGACCCTAACATAGTCATGTAATTTGATCTGGTTAGCCTATATATGAGGTTAGCCCAAATTTTTGGTTTACCTTGATGTCGTGTATCATGATATCAAGGTTATAAAAAATTAAAATGTCAATGGAGTAATTTGTAGCTATTACTAGGCTGCTAATGAATCCTGATGAATCCTTGATTTCATTCTACTTTCTTACTTTTAGAATGAGTATAAATTAATAACTGATTTACTAGAGGTTGATAAAATGTGGAAGTTGTACTTCTTCTTCATCAGTAGCTGATGAGAGAATGGTAAAAAGATCTTCCCATAGAGAAACTCGAGCAACATTCAAAGGGTGTGGCAAAACTTAGGTAACTTCTTGAGTATTACTTTTAACTTCAACTTTTTTTTATCCTTTAACATTTATAACTTACTTTTCTTCTTTTTTAATATATTTTGAATTCTCAAAAATGGCACTTGGAAGCTGCCAAAGTGACCTTTAAAAATTACACCAATGGGTCATGAAGAATTGGTCAAACGTCTTCCATAATTGTTTTACTTTAAACAATCTGGTTCGGAGTCACCTCTAGCGGACTAAAGCCAAACTTAACTTATCATGGGAAGAGTTTACTACCCCACCACGTCCGTCGATAATCCTTGATCTAATAGAAGCTACCGATGGCAAAGTTTACATTCCGACCATGAAGAGGGCTCCAAACCACATGGTAGAGAATTATGGCATTAGTGGCTCGGGTTCAAAAAATAACTGTTTTTACTGTGGAAGCGAATCAGTCTGATGAGCCATCAAAAGAGACTGCTGAGGTTGACATTAAAGTTAGTAAAATACTCGAAGATCCTTAAACTCTTAAAAGGAAGAAAACACCAAGCGTATCAAAAACACACAAAGGGGAAAACACAACAGTGAGAAGAAGATGGACAAGAAAACGAAGAAGACACATACTAGTTTAAAAACTATTCATGCCACAACTTCAGCTACACTTCCTTCAATCCTTAAAAAACATACCTCATTAATTCTAGCGACAAATAAACAAGGTGGTAAAGGTTAGAGTCTGACAGATTGTACAAAGAGGCTAGATATTAAGGGCTTCAGACAACAGTTCCCAAAGCCCGGTGATTTTGCTGACGTTGTACCCTTTCAGCTTGAGAGTGGGTATACCATTACTCATACACTATTGGGCTTTGTCAAGGCTATTGGTAAGCTA
The DNA here is from genome assembly GCA_036936605.1 of Limnanthes douglasii subsp. nivea. Classification (NCBI taxonomy): domain Eukaryota; kingdom Viridiplantae; phylum Streptophyta; class Magnoliopsida; order Brassicales; family Limnanthaceae; genus Limnanthes; species Limnanthes douglasii. Next base: position 77,728,265 of record JAUPFV010000005.1, read on the forward strand.
AGAGAGGTAGAAAATATAAAGAATCCATTAGCCCCCTCAAAAAAGAATGTGAGATTGACAAAAACTATTCCGAAGAACAAAATAAACGTGTTAGAAACTTAGAAAGCCAAGTCGTGTAGGCTGACGAATAGATCAAAACACAAAAGAGTGCTCACAAAGCCATAATTTTTGAGCTACAAGCGTCTGGGGCGGAGGAAATTAGGAAATGGAAGGATTGGAAAAAAGAACAATCGATTTGAGAGGTCTTTTTGCAAAGAACTTTCAATGCGCAGAAAATAGTTACCAAGAAAGCCAAGGAAGAGCTATATGCATATAAAACTCAAGTTGCAAAGGACTAGGAAGATGAGGTTAACGCATATGTTGAGAAATTTTTAAAATACTTATCAAAGCAAGATGCTTTGATCAGATCGGACATAGTCATGGACTTTCAGAAAGTGTTCCCAAATATGAACCTCATGTCTTTTTAGGACCTGATGCCTCAAGAGGTAAGGCCTACTGATATGGTATTTGCAGATAAATTGGGCATTAATGTTGATACAGAGGGTGATGATACCGCATCTGAGAATGAAGACGGAGACATCAAATCTGGAAGCTCCGAGGAGGACAAAAAATTAAAATGAAAGAGTCCGGAGACATATGAATTTATTTTTATTTCACAAGTTTTTTGTATTACCATCATTTTTTGTAAGTCTTTGGTAGGATCATGACATTTTGTAATCATATTTAGATTATTTTGTAATCATACTCGAATTTCATCAATGAATCATTTCCTTTATTATCTATATTCTTTAAATATAGTAGTTAGATTTTTCTTAATTTTAGGTAATCAATCCCCAATTATTCAAAAATAAACATCCGACCAATCAATCAATCCTTCAAATTTGACCAATTAATATTGGAAACTTTTAATTGTGATCAACTAATGATAGAACATTTAATTGTGACCAACTAATGTTGGAACATCTTATTTGTAACCAACTAATGTTGGAACCTTTACACTTGACCAACTAATGTTCGAACCTTTTAATTATGGCCAACTAGTGTTGGAACCTTTTAATTGTGACCAACTAGTTGTGGAATCTTTACACTTCATCAACTAATACTAAAACATTTTTATTGTGACCAACTAATGTTGGAATATTTACACTTAAATAACTAATGTTGGAACCTTTTAATTTTGGAACCAAAAAAATATACGAATCATTTAAATACAACACAAGAAATATAAAATTGAAAATGAATCATAAAATTTAAGTGGTTTATACATCTCATTAAAACCTCTTCGAACCAATAGGGTAGGAAATAATATGTACTCAAATATTTACATGAGAAAAAAAAATGTACAAGGTTTTTTTTTTACAATTATTCCAGATAAAATCTTAAGTGCTCAATATTGCATGGTTACCGAATAGGGTTATCTTCTTGATCTTCCAGTCTAGAAGGTCCGGGCTTCACTCTTTAAATAACCGAATAAGACTCTTCCTCTTTTGGTGTTAGATTCCCTAGTATTTTATATCTAGTATATAGGAAGACCCTTTTTAAAAAAATTATCCCCATTTTGAATTCTCTCCTTTAGAACCGGGACGCATACCTGCTTCTCATCAGGGTCTAATAACGAAGAGATCTTAAATGTACCATTCTTATTTTTTCCTCAATGAAATATAACTAAGATCTAATACCCATATTATTTCTCTCTTTGGAGTAATGTGTGATTCAGAAGGATGGGAGAGCATATTTAACTAGTGTTACCATATTCGGCTCATAAACCAGTGGGGCATAATAAGATTATTGAGTTTTTTTTGGGCGTAGTTTGACAACCTATAACATTTCTTGTAGATAATTTGGCCATTTTATGGTTGTCCCCTCTTAATTTTTCCTCAAGCCATTAAGGATTATTATGATTGTCAATTCTACTTTCCCGCAAGCCCGAGGATGAAAAGTTTATAAGAAATAATATTGATTTCCCCCGAAGGAACAAAAGGCTTTCATGTATTTATTTTTAAATTAAGGGCCATTATGTATTGTAATAGTTCTTGGGATTCCAAACTAAAAACATATATTAGATATAATGAACTTAATAACAACTTTGATATAGTTCCGGATAGAGGCTCTACTTATACCCATTTGGAAAAATAATCTACATCCCCAATAATAGTCCGACGGCCTATGGATATCATAGGTAAATATCTAACCAAATCAAGCCCTCATCTATCAAAAGGCATTGCTTTAGATATTGACCCAAGTGGTACATGTGGTACATGTATTGTATTCGTAAACAGATGGCAATGATCACATCGTCAGAATAATTCTTTGGTATTAGCCAATAAAACCCTAATTGTTAATATATTATAGCCACAATGGTCAGATCCATCCTTAGTATGTAATTCAGATAACATCATTTGTGATTCATCAACTCTGAGGCATTGTAATAGTGGTCGACTTAAGAAATTTTTATATAGTATATCCACAAGGACCGTGAATCCATGCACTTTGAGTTTTAATTTTTTTTACTAGTGATTTATCAATTGGCATAGTCCATTTACTTATAAATTTTTCAATCTCATACCTCAAATCTTTCTCAATGGTGGTCGAGATTTGGAATGCTTCTTTGGTTCCTAACTTATGAGCTAAACTTATCATTAATGAAGGGTCCTCTTGTATAAGAATCCATGGATACTCTTCGGTATACGCAATGGTAGCTAAAGAATCAACCATCAAATTTTCAACCCGAGGAACATGTTCGTACTCGATGTTCTTAAAGAAAGTTGTTGTCTCTCTCAATACCTTTTTATAAATTTTACTAAGTGATGTTTTCTTAATTCAGATTGACCTGAGACATAATTAATAAAAAAACTGTCAATCACTTATAAGACGGACCTTCTTAGCACCACACATTTGTGCAAGCCTTTGCCATACCAATGTTGTCTCGTACTCTACCTCATTATTTGACGCTTTAAAATCAAAGTATATTGCTTGATGCATTGAATTTACGAATGGGGATACCAGGTATACCCATGATCCATACCCTAAAATGCTTGAGCCTCCATTAGTATGAATGCTCCACTCACTCAGAGGCTTATCAATATCTGGCCTATGCTCGGATCGCTCGGAGTAGAACTTAACCAGAAAGTCTGCCAATATTGTGCCTTAATTTTAATGACCATTTGGTCATTCGACCCAGCATGTCCAACTTTTAAAATACATTATTAAGTGGAGAGAAAGTTTACAAAGTAATGAAATGGGTTTGGGAATATGGATTCATTATTCGTGCTGCAACTACATAGAGCCAAAACCAACTTTTCCAGTTTCAAGTATTGTTTTTCAACATCTAGTAAACTTTTACTTATATAATACGTGGGTTACAGATAACCTTTAATTTATCGGACCAAAACCGTACTTACGATAGAATCTAACATTGTTTTGTAGATTAACAAATTTTCTCTCATAATTGGTTTGGTTAAAGTGTATGAAGATGATATATAATCCTTTATTTTGGTAAAAGCTTTGCCACACTTTGAAGTCCAATTTAACATGTTTACTTTTCTTAGTACTTGGAATAATAGTCCCACTTATCCGAAGATCTTAATATGGATTTGTTTAAATATGATAACCTTCAAGTTAAATTTTGTACTTTTTTATGGACCTCTAGGTATCTATGGCAATTAACGCGTCCAATTGTATTGGGTCAACATAAATTATTTTTTCACTTACAATATAACCCAATAACTTTAGGACCACACACCAAATGTACATTTTCTAGGTTCAGTTTTAAGTTGATGGTTTTAAGATTAGAAAAAGTTCCTCCATACCGGAGAAATAATCCTCATCTCTCATACTTTTTACCAACATGTTATCAATATAAATCTCAACATTTCTTCTGATCTGGCTAGCGAATGCCTTATTTACCAAGCGCTGATAAGTAGCCCCAAAATTCTTCAAACAAAATGGCATGACTCTATAGTAATAAAGAGCCCTACCTATTATGAATATGGTGTTGTCTTGGTTCTTTAAGTCCATATATATATATGGTTATACCATGCAAAAGCGTCCATGAATGATAAGAGTTTATTACCCAAAGTCAAGTTTATCAATTGGTCAATTTTATGGATAGGGAATGGATAATTCGGACAAGTCCAGTTTAAATCTGTAAACTCAACACACATGTGTTGCTTCCCATTTTTCTTTTTAACGAGTATCGAGTTTGCTGTCCACAATGAATATTGAGAATATCGAATATGCCCTACTTTTGTTAACTAATCCATCTCTACAACAATTGCTTCCCACTTTTTAGTAGAAAAATCTCTTTGCTTCCGGATAATGGGTATACATTTGGCCGTACTCGGTACACTAGACAAACATGTACAAATTCTTAGATAAAAATGATAGTAGATGATTTTTACAAAGGGATCAATTTTAATCTCTTCAACTCTTCCACCTTGATTTGCTTCTAAATCTTTCCTAACAAACCTCTGAAAGATAAGGATTTTTTCCAAGTCTCATTATGAGCTAATTATTCGGAAAGAATCCCTTGCCAGAAAGAAGTTATAACCAGTTGCACAAGGCAATCATCCAAGCTATTCTTAGTTTGTGCAAAATGTTTAGTGTAATCTTTCAAACTTTCCCCCATCAACTGGCGACATTGAATTATTATGTTGTCATTTCCTCTTATCATCTTGCTTCTCACAATTTACCTTCGAAAAATAATACAGAATATATCAAAATTCTTGATAGACCCTTGCGGGAGTGATTATGCCATTTTAAAATGCTATTTTTGAACGTTTATGGAAAATCCTAGCACAATAACTAGTCATCGTTGTCCTGATTCATTATAAAGTTCTTGAACTGATCTAGATGCTTTACACCCATCGATTTTTTCCATCTTAGATATCTTAAAGTGTTTCGGTAGATGTTTGGAGAGAATTTCTGCAGAAAGAAAAGTTTGTCTCCAATTATGTGTCTGACTATATTGGTGACCCTCAGTAGTTGTCGCATAAATACCCTCCTCGTGTTGAATCAAAAATTAATTACTCGCTTGATAATCAATACTCTGGTTCCCCAAACCTCCTATCATTCTCTTACTTTTTATTTATTTATTTACCCTTTGAAGTATTCACTTATCCAAGAAAGTATGTTGTTTGCTTGAACTTTACTCTTGCTCCATGTTTAGATACCAATATGAATGTTTCTTTGAGTATTGCTTACCATCATGATTTGTTCTCTTTTTCTAACGGTGATATTTATTCGGATAAAATGAAAACTCATCAGACTCATACACAAAGTATTCACTAGATTTTGAAGGATGGTAGCGATATCTGGTTTTACGTTCCCTTTTCAAGGGATTATAGATTTTGTGTGATCGACCTATTTAGAATTTTTCTTGATTGTGTTGAGCATCTGAGTCTGTAGCTTCTTCTTTGGTTCCCTATCGTCCTTTCAGGGTTTGGACTTCCAAGTGGACCTTACCCGATGGGGTTATTACTGTTTCTTTTTGGGATCTTAATGCCTCGCTCGCTCCTTACAATTGGTCATACTTTTCTTGTATGTGTAATTTTCTTATGTTTCTCGTTATTCACATGCGGTATTTGACCAGACCCCTCTCAAATCATGACTCCCTCAGTTATCTTGGTAAGATCCAACTATATCTGAACGATATATTCTAAAGATAAACTTAAGGATTTGGGCATTGTTATCTGAGAATCTATCTAGGCTCGCACTGGTCGCCGATGTTGGTATCAAATATATTCAAACAATATTTTATTAATAACGAAAAGAAATTTTTGGAGTTTGTATGAGCTGTAGAGAGATAATTGAGATGCTTAAAAAAAATAGAGATAAAACCTAAAAAATGTAGTTGGACAATAAAAATGTATTTCTTTCCTCCAATTATTGCGAACAAAGCTATTTATACTGAAATGGGCCTAGTTGACTTACAGGGACTATGGGTCCATTTCAGTAACTCAAACCCAAATAAAACACAAACTCATTTATATAAAATACATCTAATTATTATACACTATTGTATTAGCCTTATAAAATAAACAAAGGTTTGACAACTCATTGGTCTGAGTTACCCTTCGAAGAATTTGGTCCTTATAAGGGTTAATTTGATATGTTAATGAAAATGATAGAGCGTACGCTCTAGATTGTCTCATACACTCATTCATGTTAAGACTGATCACCTTGTTGGGAATATTTTTCCTATACTAACAACATAGGATGAAGTACGACTAGTAACGACAACTAAAAAAGTTTAATGAAAAGCCACGAAGCGTCAAACCTTGAGAGTTAACTAAAGAAACCCCCGCTAATGTTTTATACACTATTTTATATAAGTACAAAGCATGCAACTAAGCATTAGTACAAATCAAAATGACACAAATACAAACAAATACAGCAACAAATATGCTTTACCCTAACATAGGAATTTAGTAATAAAAATAAACAAAAAATAATCATGAGCTCTGCATCACCGAAAACTTTAACTTGTCTATACAAATAACAAATATAGTGCAAACAAATGTTTGGCTCAAAAATCGTCTTAGATGGACTGGATAGGTCAATATCGGATCAAGTTCCTCATCATTCAAAGGCTCAATATATATAACTATGAAGACTCTCATATAAAATTCTTACTCGTTTGGATCTCCTTCTGCACTTGTTGATCTTTTGACTTTCAGAGGTATCCTCGTTGGTAGAACATAGTCCCACATAGATACAAGGTCCATTATATAACCGAAAGAATGACGAAACCTGAGAACTATATATGTTCGAATTACCTTAATATAGTTGATAACGACTTGGTAGCAATTCCAACCAAATATTATGATTCTTTTGGGCTCATATATGCAACTATTTTATCTTATTTCCTATTAGGTGCATCCAGATTATAGCTCGACCTGATGATTATAGATCACATTCCGGTTTATAACAAGTAAATTATCATTCACTTTTCATGTTTAATCATGCTTGATATGTTTTTTTCAAAATGGTCCCCGCACTGGTATAGAAGAAGTCCACTGTCCGAAGTTGTTACATTTTGACTATATTGTTCGTAGTGATAAAAAATCGGCCTTGCTTGCAAATTTTATATAATGTCGAAGGCATTGTAGATTATCTGCATCCAAAAAACATAGTCGATACAAATTTTATCATCTTTGCCTGATTTAACTAATACAAACGTTATAAAAGTATTATCTCAAGCTCTAACTCTATCTGCCAGACAATAAATTCTAGCAATGGTCGTTGTGCGACCACGGTATCGTTGACACCAAATGAAGTAAAACAAAATATTATCTTGCCTATAATTTCTAAAAAAAAGTCTTAGATGACATTTCGTTATCTAAAAGGGTTGGCTTACAGAACCTTGATCAACCACCCTTTTTACCATAGCTTCTTTTAATGTGATCCTTTGCCTTGATATACATATCTATTATGAGAAGAATTAAATTAATAATAAAAAATGAAAAGATTCGTTGCTCTTCGAGAGCTAATGATCTTATGGGATACAAATTTCAAAGCAAATTGGATTCAATTATGAATATGCAAACATAAATAACAAAAATTTGGATATTTTGGAAAGGAAACTTCCAAGTTAGAATCCTAAAAACCATGACGAGTCATGTGGTGAAACAATCCTCTTTCAATAAAATAAATGACTAAAGGATTTTACAAGCTTTTAAATATCATATTAATATATTATATGTTACTAATCCGTGCCAAACATATTTTTACCTTACTACTACCGTTGTTTAAATATTACGGAATAAAAAATAATTTAAAAAAACAAAACTATTAAAAAAAATAAAAAAAAAAACAAAAAAAAACTATGGATTATACCACCACCAAAAAAAATAAAATAAATTTTTTCAATGTTGAAGATAAAAAACTTAAAATAAAAATTATAAATCATATAGTATGGACTATGGATACCAGCCTTTATAACCTGATATCAAAGAAAGTATTCTTCTTGTTTTTTAAAAATAATACTATATAGTAACCAGTTTTGAAATTTTGATGAATATTTTACTAATCCCAATTTCCGAATGAGTTTTTGTCCATTTTCGTAAGACTATATTTGACTTTTGTAAACGCCAAAGTTAGATGCAATAATACCAGTGTCAAATTTTGGAAATTATTGCTAGAGGCCAAAGGACAGAGTCACATAATGAATAAATAAGTGTTGTTCCAAATTCAGAAGTTGTAAGATACTGTTACAGAGGATACGAGTTGGCCCATCTTTAGTAATTTGGACCTAACTTTACGATACCGTGGGCCCAAAGTTTGTAGAGTACAATTTCTAGATTAATACTGTTGATTTGTTGTTTATTGAATGTGGTTTTTTATTTTATTTAGTTTAGGGAAATGTCACACTAAATACCTTCTCACCAAACTTATTATCATCTAATACCCCAACTATTTTCTATGCCTACTAAACACCCATCTCACCAAACTAATTCCTTTTTAATACCCAATTTTTAGATTATCCCTCAATTACCCTTAAAATTTGACCCGGTCTCTTTACATCTTTTGTGCCGGTGGAGTTCTCGAGATGACTATATTTCCTGACGAGTTTATCATGGAACTCTCATCTGTTGTGTATAAAAATTAGGTTTTCCCTGATCAAGCACTACCTGCTTTTGTTCTTTGGAGCTGAGTTTTTTTTTTCAACCAGTAGAAGTTTTTGTTAGTTCCTGGGTCTTTAAGCTATGATTTATCTTTGTTGAATGTAGAATAGAGTTCTGAAAATTCATCCATTTCTTCACAAACCGCGAAAGAGAGAGCTGAAAACAGGTTTTTTTAAGTTTTGTGAAAGTAGAGCTGAATCCAGGTTCTGTAATGGTGTTTTGTTCTTACATGTCGTTGGGTTGAGGACGCTAGATGACCATGACGCTAGACGACTAGATGACTATGACGCTAGATGACCATGACGCTAGACGGTTAGATGACTATGGCGCTAGATGAGTTGCACTTGCCAACATCACGCGAGATGTTCGTTGATTATGACGCTAGACGGTTAGATGACTATGACGCTAGATGAGTTGCACTTGCCAACATCACGCGAGATGTTCGTTGACTATGACGCTAGACGAGTTGTACTTATAACGCTAGACGAGTTGTACTTATGACGCTAGACGAGTTATACTTGCCTAAATAACGCGACATGTTCCTTGACTATGACGCTAGATGAGTTGCGCTTGCCAACATCACGCGAGATGTTCGTTGACTATGACGCTAGACGAGTTGTATTTATGACACTAGACGAGTTGTACTTGCTTAACATTTGACTATGACGCTAGACAAGTTGTACTTATGACGCTAGACGAGTTGTACTTATGACACTATACGAGTTGTACTTGCTTAACTTTTGACTATGACGCTAGACAAGTTGTACTTATGACGCTAGACGAGTTGTACTTGCCTAAGATGTTCCTTGACTATGGCGCTAGATGAGTTTCACTTGCCAACATCACGCGAGATGTTCGTTGACTATGACGCTAGACGAGTTGTACTTATGACGCTAGACGAGTTGTACTTATGACGCTAGACGAGTTGTACTTGCCTAACATTTGACTATGACGCTAGATGAGTTGTACTTATGACGCTAGACGAGTTGTACTTGCCTAACATTTGACTATGACACTGGACAAGTTGTACTACGACGCTAACAAAGCAACAACTAAGAAATTGTCCTGTTTGGTTTCCATGAGGTCTCTGATGATCAGTAAAAAATTGCGTTGCTTTTGTTATAAGGGAACTCACCTTTTCTTTTTATGCATTGTTTTATTCACATTACAAATTATTGTTGCAAGAAAGGAGGAACAACCTACTTCGAATTCGATGATGTTAATTGAATTTAAAGTCTAAATACCTTTTCAAAGATAAGAGAGAGAGAGAGAGAGAAAAAAAAAAAACACACACACACACAGTGTCGACATATATTGAATAAATCGAAGGAGAGAGAAGGAGATGAGTATTAATAATAACCTACTTTCTCTTTCTTCTAGTATTAGGGCTAATTTGGTAAAAATATTGGCTTCTTACTACTAGTGTAAGGATCTCATATTTGGGTACTTATTTGGGATTACATACTTGAAAAGGTATTTAGTGGTACTTTTCTCTTTAGTTTATGTGCTTATTTATTTAACATAAAAATATATAGATCGTGGATTATTTTATATTATAAACATATAACAGAATTAATGATATATATATATATATATATAAATTCATGTAACAAATAAAATATTATTTTTTATAATTACCAAAACAATAAATAGTATAATTATAATTTAAAATAAAAAAGTTTCATCCATCACAAAACTAAAATTATCTCCAATTTTGAAATTTCCAAACAACTGATTAGTAAAAATTCAATACCAAATTATTTTGTCCAATTTCAAATCGTAAAATATTTAATATTATTTCACCATTGTTTTTGCCTATGAAAATCTACTTAATTAAGTAAAATTAGAGTTTTTGGAGATTTTCTCTTTTATACCATTTTTGTGTGTTCATTATTTATGGCTTTCTCAAATTATTTAGAGATTGTTGTTTTGTTCGCGTGTCGTTTTGATTCATCAACTATATTTGGTGTTTTTAGAGTTTTTTTTATATTGTAAAAAACAATTGTGTCATTTTGAATGTAATTTAGATTCAAGTTTTTTTTAAAATAAAGCATATATATATATATGTTTATATGTTTTTCTTTGATCAAATGTTGATATCGTTTTTTATTTGAAGGGTCAGGCCGGAAAGAAGTTGGAGTTGATTCCGTTAGATTGATGATACATTTATTTGTGATTCTTTGATTGGTTTACTTTATATTGTCGTATTATTCTAGGTTTGGAGGTTATTTTTTTATAAAGTTGTTTTTTTAGTTTATGTGTTATTTTAATATGCTAATAAATTTCATGATTATGAAAATTTATGTTTTTGAATCATGGTTGTCTTGTATATTTGATATTATTTCTCTGCTACGTTGTTTCTTCTTCAGCTATTGTTGTATTACGGATAATTAGTTCCTTTATGAATTTGAAATAATTTTTTAGTATATTTCAAATGCATTGAGTAAATTTACAAGAATATGATATTATCTTATGGATGAGTCTTCCTGAGCGTGTT
>JAUPFV010000005.1:77739485-77823842 GCA_036936605.1 Limnanthes douglasii subsp. nivea
GTCTGACATGGTGCTGCTCTTCCATGAAACGTTTCCGAAGAGGACCCTTGGTCCCTTATGAAAATTTGTAGACTATGACGAGATTGCATTTCACACTATGGCTACTGGTGACAAGTACAATTATAGAGCATCTCCCTTATGATAAAAAATCCACGAGCCATGTGTTTAATTTTTCTTGCTAACAGCTTTATCAGGAGGAAAAACCCCATCAGAAGTGTATTGAGGAATGAGAAATCTCCTATCTCTAGGTTGGACTACTTGTATACTCAATCTTTCCTCCTCTTCCTTGTTCTAGCTTGATTGTATGGAGGGAATTCTTGTACATGAATCCAATGGTAGGACTCAAAATATGCTATGGTTACCAAGGAATCTGCCAACGTATTTTCTGATCTAGGAATATGCTCATAACAAAAACTTTTGAATTGGCTGCCACCTCTTTAAGGACGAGTAAGTATTTGATTAGCTGTTCGTTCTTGGCCTTAGATTGACCTTAAACATGATGAATAAGAAGCTGGGGAATCACTCATCAACCTAAATCTTTTATCCCCACACAAGGAAGCTAATTTAAGACCAACTATAGCTACTTCATACTCAGACTCATTGTTAGAGACACCGAATCCAAAGCATATGGCTTGGTACATTTTATCACCATACAGAGAGGTTAGGAAAATTCAAGCTCCACAACCCATTGTACTTGATCCACCATCAGTCCAGACTACCCATTCTTTTTTAGCTTTCTCTTTAGAAACTTGTTTAGAACTCCCATCCGGATGGAATTCTACTAGATAGCAGTTCGTGGGGCGAAATCAATGTCATAATCACCCAAATCTACTGACCACTTGGTCATCCTGCTTGATATGTCTACTTTCTGAAGAGCATTTCTCCATGGGAAAGACGTCCGGACAATGATGGAATGAGACTGAAAACACAGTCTCATTTTTCTTGCAGCAATTAGTAGGGCTAGTGCAAACTTTTCAATCTTCAAGTACCTCTTCTCAGTATCTATCAAGCTTTTGCTGATGTAGTACACCAGACAAGGGTAATTATCCACATCTCTTACCAATACTGCACTTATAGCGCATTCTGACACAACCAAGTATACATATAGTTTTTCTTCTCGTATAGGCTTGAAAAGGGTCTTTGGTGAAGATAAGCGTTTCTTTATTTCATCAAAAGCTTGGCTGCATTGTGGAGACCAATTAAAGTCTTTAGCACTCTTCAAGGTTTGGAAAAACGGAGCACACTTATCTGAAGATCTTGAAATAAAACGATTCAAAGAAGTCAACCTTCCACTACGCCTTTGGACTTCTTTAACAATCCGGGGAAAATCCATTTCTAATAGGGCATTCAACTGATCCAGATCGGGTTGTATCCCTTTCTTACTTATTACATACACCAAAGACACATTTTTTTGGATTCAGTTTCAAATTCACCATTGTCAGATTGACAAATGTTTCTTGAAGTTCAACTTTATGTAAATCTTCCTCCAAGCTCTTAACCATCATGTCATCAATGTACACCTCCATATTACTGCCAATCTGATTAGCAAATATCTTTTTTACTAGCCTCTGGTAAGTAGCCCCAGTATTCTTCAACCCAAAAGGCATCACCTTATAACAATGGAGACCCCTGTCCGTAACAAATGTAGTATGATCTTGGTCCTTCAGATCCACCTGGATCTGGTTGTACCCAGAGAAGGCATCCATGAAGGAAAACTACTTGTTGCCAGACGTTGAGTCCACTAACTGGTCTATCCGGGGGACCAAATAAAGATATTTTGGGCAAGCTCTATTGAGGTCAGTAAAATCAATACACATACACTCTTTCCCGTTCTTTTTCTTGACCAACACTGGATTGGCTGTCCATAAAGGATACTGAGACTCCTTTATGTGCCCCATCTTGGTTAGGCGGTCAACTTCTTGGACACAACAAGTGCAACATCACTCTGAATCGATAGTTTGTGAGAGATAACACTGGTAGGCACTCCGGTTACATCACCATTACCCCAAGCAAAAACATGTTGATTGTCTGACAAAAAGAACAACAATTTTTTCTTTAACTCTAGCGCCATCTTAGAGCCAATATTAATACTTCTACCCTCTGCCAAGGGATGGGTTTCAACTTCTTCCACCGGTATTATAACACTAGGGGCCTCTCCGGGGTCATCAATTTCACCCTCCCCCTCTGAAGGCCCCCAGTAACTGCTAATCTTCATTGATTCGAACTGCTCCCAAAGTTTTAGGAGGAAGTGCAGTTGCATAGTACTCTCTTGCTATCTAAAGACTACTTCAGACAACACCCACCTGTCCTTGAACTGCATACTTTAAAAACTGATGGATTGTTGAGGCTACAACATGCATTTTAGAGATCCAAGACCTACCAAACCTCCCGTGTCTATCAGAATTCGTCTGATATCTTTTCCCCCAATAGATGCTCCTATCACCATAGCATCCTCATAAGGCCCAACAATATTTCTTAAATCATCATCATTAAAAAATATAAACGGAAAAGAGGTTTGAGACTGATAAGAATACATGCCTCCCTCCAACTGAGTAGCCAGAAAGTGAACATGCCTCTTCCTTAATGAAGGAGTTGGCGCTGTCATGGTATCCCTTCCAAATATAGTGAGTGACTCAAAGAAACTAATGCGTCCGGACACCGTCTTAGTTTGCTCTGTTATGAACCCTACTTTATTCCGGGTTGGATCAGGATCCAGATACTCCGAATTAACATAAAATCTTTCAAGGATCACCATTGCCCCCTCCGGAGCAGATGTTCCCGCAGTGTTCGTAGGCCCAGTTCGAGGAGCATTGTCAGGCTTGTTTCCACCTCTTCTCTTGACATAAGCCCCCAATTTACCTCTTTCAATAAGATTCTGCACCTCCTGCTTCAAAGCAATACAGTCTTGGGTGTTATGACCAATATCATTGGGATATTGGCAAAAACAAGTATTTCGACTGTCCCTAGGAGACTGCAATGCTGCTGGTTTCCGGAAATGGACTTCATCCTTGGTCTTGTCATAAATGGTTGCCACATTCTCTTTTAATTCTGCAAACCACTTCGGTTGAACCCAATGACCTCTTTTACTCTTTGACTACTGGATCAGAGCTTGATTTTGGTTAGATTGAGCCTGCTTAGCCCTATTGGACCATTATCCGGTCTCCTTGGCCTTATACCCGAACAAGTTTTGGTTGTATGCTGCTGAGGTGGACCTCACCTGACGATGCACCCTGGTTTGCTTAGTTTCATCCACGTTAATCTGCTTCCCCACCTGATTTAACAAGCCACCCCAAGTCATGGCCTTCTTCATTGTCACCAAATTGGCTAGATTCCCAAGGTTCAACCCTTGTCTTAAGGAAGCAATTGCCACATGTTCGAAGCAATTTACTAACCCGTTCTTGGTATTTACGAAACAACTTATATAGTTCTTTAAGGACTCATTTGGCTCTTGGGCACAATGGATGATATTATCTTTATTGTCTTTCACCTCTTTACTTCCCACAAACTGCATTCGGAAGGCAACCGAGAATGTATCAAAGTTTCTGATACATCCTTGTGGTAAACTATTGTACCATTTAAGAACACTTCCCGTAAAAGATCGGGAGAAGGCTCTACACAAAAGTTTGTCATCATCATCATAAAAGTTCATCATAAAGTTCTTAAACTGCTCAAGATGATTGTCCGGATCTTTACTCCCATCATACTTCTCCATTTTGGAACTGTCAAACCTTTTGGGTAGGTTTCCAGACAGTATTTTGGCAGACAATGGTGATTGTCTCCAATTTCTATGATGACTGAAGACCGTGTCTTCATTAGGTGTTGCAAAAATACCTGGTTTAAAAGGATCGATCAGCAACTGATCCACATGCCTATGACTGCGGCTGTGAAATGACCCTTTGCCCAAATTCCTTTTAAGTCTCCTATGCCTATCTTTCTTTCTTGAATATTTTTTAACTATTTTTTTGTTTCTTCCTGGACCTCCTTTCATCACTGCTTGATGACAAAGACTCCTCAAGCTCAGCCTCATTCGAAAAGCTGCTGGAAGACTCATAATCTGAACTTTCAACCGACTTAGACCGGTGAGTCTTTTTAGAACTGACATTGGTATTTTTAGTAATCAAATGAGTATTTGATGATGGATCATTCTCCCTAGAATTGTCAGTATGATGGATGGCTAACACCCTTGCCTTCTCATTTATATCCACTTCTGCTTGTTTTATGGCCCTCAACGCCTCTATTTCAACCCTTAACTTGTCTCACTCTTTGATGGTATATTCTTTGTTTTCCCCAACTACCTCCATCACAGGTGGTGGATCTGCTTGCTTGTTCGGATCTATTCAAACAAGTCTTTTCTATTGGTTTTGAATGCAAGATTCAGGCACCGTCGTGCTCCATCGTGGTCGCCAATTTGGTTTGGTTTATTTTGGGTTGGAGGTAATTTTGGAAAGTGTTTTGCAAAGTATTTTGAGTATTAAGTGTTTTGGTATAAAATAGTGAGAGATTTGAGCAGTCTGGTTGTATTAAATGTTCATTACCCTTATTAATGAAGGTAGTTAGGGTATTTATACCTTTAATTAAGGACCTATGGGATTTCGAGTCAAGTTATGGAACCGGGTCAAGTTTAAGGATCCATTAATCTTTTAAGCTCATTAGCACATAACTTAGTCAAAAAATGTTTCGGTGTTTCTTTACTTTTGTCCTGTCCGGATAGTTCAGTGGTACATTTATGTCCGGATTTCCCTTGTCCGGATAACATAGTGAGCTGTGACTAGATAATACGAACTCATCAACCTCAATCATGAACAACCGCAGTGACTTGATCACTATCCCTTCTAGTATTTCCAACATTCTTGTTATCCACTTCAAATCATTTTTTTGGCACCAGACACCCTCTCGGGTATCCGGGTTTTTGTAGAGTCTCCTCCCTAATCTCTTATAGGGTCAACCCCTCGAACAAGTCCTCTATGAATCGTCTGATGACTCACGATGAAATTAAAGATGCTCTATTAAGTATCGACAACAACAAATCCCTTGGCTCCGATGGTTTTAACTTAATTTTTTATAAAAAATATTAGACCATCGTGGGTAACGACATCTATAATGGTATTCTCGATTTTTTTAACTCAAACAAAATACATTCTTCTTGAAACGCCACTTCCATTGCCCTAATATGAAAAATTCACTTTCTTATTCATGCATCTTATTTATGCCCCATTGCATTATGCAATATTGTCTATAAAACCATCTTTGAAATTCTGGCCAACAGAATCAAAGACTCTTTTCACTACGTGATCAATAAGCCCCAGTCGACCTTTGTGATCAATAGAAGCATCTTTGATAACATCCTCATTTCCTAATAGTTACTAAAGGGTACCAACTTAACTTTAAAGAGAAGAGAGTCACTCTAAAAATTGACTTGATGAAAGTTTTTGACAACTTCAGATGACACCTCATCCTTGACATTCTTGTCTCTGTGGATTTCCCATAATAAATGATCACTTGAATAATCCAATGTATGGTAACTCTTTCTTATAGCATAATTGTCAATGATGATCATTTTCAACCCTTTTGAGAAAGAAAATAGCTCAAAAAAGAAGATTCATGCTCGCCTTTCCTTTTCGTTCTCGTCATGCAAGTCATCTCTGGAATTTTGAAGGAGAAGAGCATAAACTATAAATTTAAATTCCATTGGAAGTGTAAAAAACTTAAAACTGGTAACCTTTGTTTCGTAGACAATTTAATGACCTTCTGCCATGGAGATATCAAGTCTATGTTTCTTATCAAAGAAGTCCTCAATGACTTTTTTCAGCTCTCACGGCTCCAAATTAGTCTTGATAAGAGCAAAATTTCCCTGTATGGGATCAACCCCACCCTTAAATTCGACCTCATTAACCTCTACGGGTTCAAGGTTGGCTCTTTCACTGTCAAATATGCATGAGTTCCTTTAATCACTAGAGAACTATCTCATAGAGGTTGTAGGCCCTTTATTCACAAAGTACCGCTCGTATTGACTATTGGACCTCCAAATACCTCTCTTATGTTGGTCGTCTCCAACTTATTAAATATGTTCTCTTCGTTAGGAAAATCTATTGGTTTTCTATTTTCATTCTTCCTTCGAGAACTCTAAAACAACTCTCGTAAAACCTACATCGTTTCTCTGGTACAGCCACGAGATGAAAATCTCCGGGGCTAAAGTGGCATGAACTTCTGTTACCTTGCTCATATTGGAGGGCGACGTTTGGGATTCTAAACCTAAAAAACTTGGAATCAGACGGCTGTCCTTGAACATCTCTAGTCGAGGATTAATAATATTTCCAACTTTATCTTGTGCAAATGAATTAAAATAAAAAAATTAAAAATAATAATATATAGGATATCTCTCCTGACTCTTCCCCTTATGTACTTGGAGGAAAATTTTGTCCCTTATGCCTTTGGCTAGTAATATTTTCAGGGTGTCCATCGACAACGGTAGGAAAACCTTCTTTTGGTTTGACCACTGGTTACTCTCTACCTCTCTTGCATCACACTACACATATAATATCATTTATGGCTCAAGGCTGAGTAAGAAACTTAACGTCTCTAATTTTATATCTGAAGGGAATTGGATTTGGTCTTTTAACAAGAGATCCGCTAGTGCAAGAAACAAAGCAATATCTTGGAAATTCGAAACATCATTCTCTCCCCTCATCATCCAAACGTCCTCCTCGATGACATCGCTTACTGGATTGCTAAGGCTGGATCCCTCAAATTCACGATTAAAGACACTTACAAGGTTATCCACCACACCCCTCTACTGTGTCAGGTGAGGGGTTAGTTTTTAATATTTTGCGTCATTATTCATCCTCTGGCTTGCCATCCATGACAAACTAACTAACTTAATTTTGTTTAAATTTTGTTTCTTAACAATGTGTAATTGGCCTCCCCATGTTGGCCCTTTCTTTGTTCTTTACCTTCCACTTTCTCTTACACTTATTATTGACTTCAACTTTTGTCGTTCTATCATTCTCCCCCTCTTTTCATATGTTCCTATTTGCTTTGATTTTGGGCATGTTATGAGTTAAAATACTTGTTTTATTTATTCTTTGGTTTAACGCTAACCCTCAAAATATGTTTTAGATATTTGTACAAAATTTTTGTATTCTTAATATATTTTTACATAAAAAAGTTATAATTTAAGAATATTAATTTAATTGACTACCATTTTTCATTTAAAGCATATTTGTTTGAGCTCTACGTATTTCACACCCTTTTTTAAAAACAACATCTGTATGCATAAATTCCACTTGAAAGTATAATTTGGTATTCTATAGAATATAGATTCAAGGCTTTGCACAGTAAATCATCCTTCGACTATCGTGTTTGGTGGCAGATAGCCCCTTGACTTTCAAATGTCCATTAACAGTCCCTGGACAATCGCGTTTGGATAAAGTTAGTCCACCAGATCCTCTAATCCATGAGATGCTGCCACCTGTCACCATAGTCCCCATATTTTTGTATCACCACTAGTCCCTTGAGTTTAGTTATCCGTAATATTCTACATTTTGGGTTTGACCTAAACTCAAGGGACTAGGGGTGATACAAAAATCTGGGGACTATGGTGACATGTGGGAGACTCTTATGGATCAAAGGATCTAATGGACTAACTTTATCCAAACGTGATAGTCCAGGGACTGCCAACGGACATTTGAAAGTCAAGGGACTATCTGCCACCAAACGTAATAGTCGAGGGACGATATACTGTTCAATGCCTAGATTCAACCTCATTTCCACTATTATTGTATACTATCAATTGGGCCCATCATATGTACATACTTTAGTTAATATACTAATATAGCACTGCATAAATATTATACTCACTTTTCACAGTTCTAGTTTTTAAGTACTTAGTTGCATGGATGGTACCATAACCGCTTATCCATGTTGAGTGGTTAACTAAAAAAACCTGTAAATCCAATAAATATCATACGACAAGGAATTTTTTTTATGGTCAAGTAATGTACGAGTCATAATTTTTTTTTAATTTTTAATTTATAAATACTTCATTTTTTTTCGAAATTGTAATATATCTTTAAGAATAAGTTACCTTTTTACTTTTTTTTAAGCAAAGGGGAAATTTATTACTAAATTGACAATTTAACAACATTTTTGATTCAAATGAGAGACATCAACAAATTTAGGGGCATAATACCAATTACAACTATGTCGCCATTAAAATCCACCATTGTTAAGATGAATCGAAGAGCTTAGAGAAGAGCCACAATCAGGGTCCAATCGAGAAAACAACGACTACAGATCTTCAAACGCTACAATGCAGAGCATCAGTCAGCTCTAACAAGAAGATCCTCTATCCATAACATGCAATCTTCAAATTGGGGCATGTCACGAACTTCACCATCGACACTACGAATCGACCAAGCTTCTTCAGCTATCAGCAACCAATTCCCAGAAGAAACACGAATCCAGATGGCCATCAATTGGAATCATCGTCAGCACTTCAGCCACTTGCATTCGAAGAACAGAATCGAACAACAAATGGAGGCATCTAATTTTCAGTTGGTTATATTTATCCAAGACCATTTCTCTCAAGACGAACAATTGCAAGAAGTTAGTTAGGAGCATTTAGCTGAGTGAATTGAAGATTTTCCTTGCAATTTAAAGTCCATTTCGCTGTCCAATCAGCAACCTGATTTTTGACACGCGAAATAAACTTTATAGTCATATTGGGAACAATGAGCTTTCTACAAATTGAAAGAGTAGAGGAAATGAAGAAATGGTATTTTCCATCACCGAGCATGGTGATCAGAGACAGACAATCAGTCTCTATATCGATCTGGTACCAGTTTCTCTCTTTGCATAAGAGTAGACCTTCCAACATTGCTCTAGCTTCAGTAGTAAGAGGAGAGAGTTTCCCAAATGTTCTGCCCAGACCAAACATAAGGTCACCATTTCTATTCCTGATGATCAATCTCGCGTTTGTTTCACCGTTATGGATGATGGGTTAATATTTTACCTAAGTAAATTGTTAAGAGAGAAATCTAGAGAGAGAAAAAGTTTAGAGAGTTTTTTAGAGAGAGAAAGTTTAAGTACAAATGAGTTCCAAAGAAAAAATGTTCAACCCCTTTATTAGAGTAGCCTTGCTTTTTATATAGAGGAGCCAAGACTTAGTTTCAAACTGAAATCTGTTACAAAAGAGGACTAATTGCTGTTTAGTTCTTAACAATTATACATAGTTACAAATACTCTCTAAAACTTACATCAATTACAATTTAAGGACAAAACTTACATTACATATAATTAAATCCTTAAATTTACATTATTTACAACTTAGTCTTCAAAATCCTACTTCGATATGAGAAGCCCCCTAGTTCTCATGTCAGTAAATAAATGAGAACTAAAATATCTTCGAATTCTTCCATATGTCATGTAAGCTGGTATAAAATAAACTCAAAGCAGTCATTCGATGCGACCATTAGAAACGACCATTGATTTTTATCGAGTCCGATAATTTATGAGGGTAACAAAATACATACAGAACTGAGGAACTAAACAAATTCACTGCAAACTATGTCACAAATTTTGTAAAAGACAAAAGTTGAATCTAAGTGATCCATTTCTTTCTACAGCAATTGCTTCATAGCCCAGGTATATTTGCGTCTATAAATTAAGTTCACAATGCAGCCGGGTCTATAAATTTCTATTTATCCCCACCACCGAACATACCCATCATGTCTTTAGCCGATCTCATCTGTTTCATCAAACTCTGCAATCCACTCATTCCACCGATTTGTTTCAACATTTGCGGAGGAAGAACTTTGCTCATGTGTTGAGCGTTCATGTTTCGAGATAACGCGCTCATATCACCCTTCTTTGGAATTTTTAGGCCTTTCATTTTTCCCCATATTTTAGCGAGCCGATTGTATTCTTCTAGCATTTCCATTACTTCTCTCACTTGACGTCCAGCTCCTCGAGCTATCCGCATTATTCGTGACTCGTTCATGATCTTTGGGTTTGAACTATCCAATTCTGTAGCAATTAAGAGACGTTTATTCATAATATAAGCTAAGGAATCGGATTTGCGAGAAAATTAGATGAGGAAAATGGTGGTAACTTGCCTTCGTCTGTCATTGAATCCATCATGGTCATGTATCTCTTGATCTTTGCTTGGCTTTCCTTTTCGTGCCCTTTTGGCATTAGTTCTGAACTAAATCCAGGAAGCATAGAGAAAACCTGCATGTAGATTTATCGAATGAATATGACTTGAAAAGGAAAGGTAATGAAAACATGTATATCCTCTCAACTTTCAGATTGTATTAAATTCCATCTTCCTCATCAAGCCGTAAAATTATCACTAGGTCTACAACTGTAGAGGTTTTTGAAAAATTAATCACCTATCAAGCGTACAATCACTAGTCCCCGAATTCTACTCGTGCGTGATTTTAGTAACCCGGGGGACTAGTTTCTTTAGCCTAGAAGAACTAACAATGTACGATATAAATAACTTGGGGGATAATTTCTCAATAGGACCCAAAATTTAGATCAACAAGCTCTCTACGGTAAAAAACCAACCTGGCCAATAGGACCCATTTTAAGTATGTTCTGAAATTGCTCATACATGATTCTCAATGTGAAGTGACCCTCCGAGAGCTTTTGCAAAAGCTCAGGTTGTTGATCTGTCGGAACAACTTCCTGGATCTTGTCCATAAATCCAGACCAGTCACCCATGCCTGATTCAAACAAGATGTCATCAAGAGAAGCACGACAAACACAAAACATTCATTTTATTATGATATATTATCATATCACTCAAGAAGAAGAATGAGCAAGCATACCTAACAAACGACTGACAAAAGGGTTAACATCGAAAACCTCGAACTTATCCATGTGTTCTCCCGTGCCAATAAATATAACAGGACTTTTTGTAGCTGCAACACTGTAAAAGTAGGAAGCAAATTAACTAGCATATCTAAACTAGTCGACATATTTCATATAATTTTTTGTTCTTTTTTTAACATTCTGAAATGGAACTTATGGAAACAGTATCTTTCTTTCCCTCCTGTGCCACCCAGGATTGTAAATTAAAGTTAACTTCCAACTAGTTCAGTGTTTCAAACCAAATTTCCAGGAAGAAAACAAGTTATCTATGCCCTTATAAGATAAGGCAGGGTTCAAAAGAAATGATCATCCTCCAAAGATCTAAGCCTCTAAACTGAGATCAGACTAGAAGCAATAAGAAAGATAATAATGATTGCAAAAGCAATTAATGCTAAATATGCTTCGTGAGATAATAATACGTTTATGAGCTATCAGCCACACAGCCAACAACCCGTATCATCCTTATGCCTGGAGAAGAATGCATACTGGCAAGTATTTTAAGGGTAGTAGCTAAAGATACACCTGTATCTTATAAGCCACTGTGTACCAGATGATACCGTTTAGGTCTCAAGTAAAGCCGATGTAAACTAGCAAAATCACATATATGTTCATTTATTTTTTCTTTAAATTTCTATCAAACTTGTTATTTCTTATGATTATTTGATTACCTTTTGATAGTTTTTTCATCGTTATCCAAAACTAAAAGGCTCCTCTTTAATTTTGTACATGATCAGATATATATTACTACTGTATGGAAGATATGTTTTGCTTTTTGTTCTTTGATAAAATTTATATATGATGATTACACCAATATTCTTACATTATTAATAATTTTTAACTGTGTAGGTATCTTTCTTTATCACACAATATGCAAACACAAAAACAGAAAATCGATAAAGATTTGACAACCATGCATTTTAAGACTTCAATACCATTGACTTTGATGAAGATTTTCAGTTAGTCAGTTCCTCTGTTTTCTTATACAGATGAAAATGCAGATTATACAAAAAGGGACTTACGCACTAAGAGCCCCACCACCCTTTGCATGACCATCCATTTTTGTAATAATTAAAGCTCCGACAGCAGCACTTTGCTTGAATGCTTTGGCTTGATCAGCTGCAGCTTGCCCGATACTGCTATCGAGGATAAATATAACAATATCTGGTTTCCGTGTCATACAAAGAAATGACATCACAGTTTTAACAAACTATTAATAAACATAAAGGCATTTGGACTACCCGACGGTACCGTTGCTTCAGCCACTTGACGCATTTCCTCAAATAGAGCTGCTTTCTGCATTGGAACAATCATTCGAAGCGTACATGACAATCATTCGAAGCGTCAACAAGGAGCGATCATTCGAAGCGTGATAAAAACAGACCCCAATTAAAAGTAGCACTAAAATCTGATAACCTTTTAAAGACAAAATCTCTCTTCGAAACACGAGAAATAAAATTTCTTGACAATTTCTTCGAAACCCTGTAGAAATAAAACATGATCAGTATTTGTGAAAGTGACACTTTCAAAAGTACTCATCGTCTTTATCCAAACAACATATGAAAGTAACCGTTTCATATAACCGTTCAATCCATTATAACCCTATAGTTTTTAGATCCATAGCTAGATATCTAGCCTGATAGATGTCGACATCTAATCATCTTACCGCTTTGTATTCTAACTTATCATCATCAAAGTCTTTCAAACTTCGCACTCTTCATTTCTTTGTATAAATTCAACCAGCATCCTCATTTTTTCATTTTCAGTACACAAATAATTGTAGAGAGAAGTCAAAGTACTTGGCTACCTTCATCGTGTTCATCAGAAAAAACCCAACTTTTCGATCAACCTTCATCTTCTCCGGTCAACCTTCATCTGGTTTATGAGAAAAAAATCCTAAAACCAAAAAATCCAAGGCTATCATACCCAAAACACCAGAATCTGATAGCAACTTAGTCTTCAGATCGTACGACTACTTCTACATTACTCACAGGGCTGAAGAATATAGGGCTGCAGGATTAATCAATAGTATTCCAGTTGGAACAACCACTAAAACAATTTATTATGGTAATTTCGATCCAATCAAATTTCTTGCTATTTCTCCTTCTCCCATAATCGAAGAATGTCCCTCATCCTAAATCCAAGGCCCTAAAACACCTCGAGCCTCTTCATCTCAAAGTAAGATTTCTCATTTGATTAGTGAAGAATCACCTTTAAAATAAAATTCAAAAATTCCCTTTTGGAATCATTCTTCAATAACCAAGAGAAAAAGAACTTTTATTGCTATGAGAGACAAATCAGAAATTATCCCAACTCCTCCCCCTTCAAATCAAGATACTGAAGCTCCTCCTCAGAGAGAAGTAACTGAGGAAGCTCCTCGAACATGTAACCCTTTACCAGAAGTTGTTAATCCAACATCTCAACATCCTCGAGAAGAAACATCGACGACCAATGAAGCTGATTCTGAGGCTACCAAAACCGATCTCGAGGTTGAATCTGATGATGGGAACTCAGCAACTACCCATAAACCTCAGGAAGAAGCAGACACTTTCTTTGTTTTCGAAGAAGAAAGATCTAAGATTGGGAGAAACTTGAGGAATCTTGAAGCTAAATACATCATTGCTCTAAAAATATTCGTTATTTATAGTACAAGGATAGCCAAGCTTCGGCTCTAAAAACGAAATAGGGAATGGTAGATAACATAACTCTTCGACTACCTAAAGAAGAAGAAACTCCCTTAGACTGCAAAGATGACGAGCTAATAGTCTACCCCGAAATCATCAATTCGGGTCTTCGGTTTCCCCTGGATCCTATGATCCTGGAATACTTCGAACTCCTCAGCTTATGTTATACTCAAGTGACACCAAATCAATGGTTCACCCTTGTGTCAGTGATTATGGAATTTCGTCTGTCTCAGATTCTAATCAACATTAAAGACTTCATCTCTTTGACTCAATTGTCAGAAGGTCTGAAGCTTCCCTTTTACTACCTCAACCTGATGGATGACCTCAAGATCATCGATGACCTCTTAGAAGCTAAAAAATTCTGGAAGCAGAAATTCATTTTTATATCAGGAGCGTGGGAAAAGGGAAAAGCAATTTCCGATGCTAATCCTTCAAAGTTAAATCTCGTCTGGAGAAGCAATCGTAAGTACTTCAAAATTTCTTCATTCTGAACTAAATTTTATGTTTTGCCTTTCTCTTTCCTTAATTTTCTGCTTGCATAATCATTTCAGAAATTTTGAGGCGTTATTCATCACGTCGACCAACTGTTAAGGAGATTTTCTAAAAACTTGCTGCTTGGGCTGAGAATTAGTGGAATAATGCGTTTCACATTGCCTTCCAGTCCATCAATTTCCTTAACTGCCACATGTTCCTAATCTCAGAGGGTACCTTACCACTTCGAAATTTGATGTCAGAACTCGATCCGAAGATAGTATGCAAACGAATAGTTCAACCTGATTGCAAAGTCTTCCTTCCCATTCGCAACAGATCAGAGAGTCATTTGCCAAAAAAGAAGAAAGGAAAAGCTATTAAAGAAAAGAAAGGTAAAAAGACAGCTAATACGTCTGGTGGTAGCCCTTCAACTCCATCGAAACCAAAGCCTCAAAAAATAAAAACTGCAGAACAAAATCTCTCACCCATCAACGAGGGAAAAGATCAAGAACGGTATTCAAAGAAAAAGAAAGCTTCTTCAATTTCCCAATGGAAATAAAAAGAAACAAACGAGACTCACTTCGTATACATTGGTTGGCGAAGATGAAAACACTGCTGCTAGAAACCAACAAAACCCACAAACCCTTCGGTTGAAGAACAACCAACCAGAGACAACCTTGTGATTATCATCGAAGATAGTGCTACCAACGAAAATCAGGCTACTGCAAACTTCGATCTTGATATGTTCATTAATTTTGAAAACACTGAAGCGCTTACTGGTGAAGAAGATCATGTTCTTCAAGTCATCCAAAATCACATGCTTAACTTTGGGAGACCAACACCAGCCGAGGCGTCTCCAGAAATTATCTGTCCTCCTGCTCCTATCACTACTCTAGATGTGATTCAACGTCCTAGCTCATCAGAAACAAAATTTCCTCTTCCTCCTCCAAAAACTGCAATCGCTGTTGCACTTCAACCATTTTCTGATCTTGATATTGCAACAAAGGCACTTGCTTCTCAAGTCGAAGCTTCTCAAAACAATCTAAAGCAATTGGCTAAAGATATGGTTTATTACAAAGAAGCTTACGAGGCTGAGAAATTTTTTGGAGAAGACTTACACGACAAAGTGGTTGATCAATTTCACAAGTACGAAGTAGCAAGGTCCGAACTCATAAAAGGTGCTCTCTGCATGAAGAATCATCTCCGAATCACATACATAGTTGAGACAGAATTGCTGACGAACTCTCATGAAAAGGAAATGAATAAGTTCAAGACTGATCATGCTACTAAACTGGCCACTGAAAAATCCAACTTCAATGAGCTATAAAATTCTCTTACTCTTTATGAGTAAAAAAATAAAGAACTGATCAAGGAGATAGCTAAACTTAAGAGGGATTTCGAAGTGGAAAAAACTGCTGCTGTAGCTGTTGTCGAGGCTGGAATTTCAAAAGACATGTTAACTACTATTAAAATCGGAAAGGAAGATGCAACCATTCTTTTTCTTCGAGAACTTCACGCTACTTATCCAAAAATCAACCTCACAAGTATTCGGAATGATATTCCTATGGAGAAACGTCCAAGTGAAGCTTTCGATCCTATCCCCGATTTGTCATCCGAAGATGAAGATGAAGAAGAATCATCCGAAGGGGAAGAGTCATATTATCATATTTTTTTTGTGTTTGTCAAGTTAAAAAATTTCTTTTTGTACCTCAACAAATTAATCTAATTGGCAAACGATTTCTTTATTTTATTATTCACATTTTATTCGATGCTAAATTTTAAAAAACGAATATAATTATAAACTGTAAACTTACCACCTCAAATACCTTAACGAAATTGGTGAATATTAGCTCTTCGAAAAATTCTCAGCGTGTAGTTAAGCTTTGGTAGCTCTTCGAAAAATTCTGCTTCCACTTCGA
Organism: Limnanthes douglasii subsp. nivea; assembly: GCA_036936605.1. Classification (NCBI taxonomy): domain Eukaryota; kingdom Viridiplantae; phylum Streptophyta; class Magnoliopsida; order Brassicales; family Limnanthaceae; genus Limnanthes; species Limnanthes douglasii. Next base: position 77,755,429 of record JAUPFV010000005.1, read on the forward strand.
AAAAAATGTAATGTGATTATTAAACATGGTTGTTTCTTCGAAAAGTGTTATAAACACTTCGAAACATTCTACTCTTAACCAATCTCAAAGATGATCAGTCTTTGATGATTTGTTAAGATAATATTCAAACATGTGTAAACAACCATTGGCCAAAAACGAACTTTATTGATAATATTAAAACCTTCCTGGGCCAACATGTTAGGAAAAAATGCGCCATTCAAAAGTAAAAATTCCAAAGTACAAAAGCATATCTACTCCTAATAAAGCTTCAAGTCTTGGATATTCCATGGAAGTTGAAGCATCCTCCCCTCGAAATCACAAAGACGATAGGACCCCGACTTTATCCTTTCAACAACCACATAACGCCCTTCCTAGTTCAGAGCCATTTTTCCGAGGTTCTTCTCCTTTGTGTGCAAGAAAACGTTTCTCAACACCTTATCACCTTCTTTAAAGTCTATTCTCTTCACCTTCAGATCATATCTATTTCTCATAAGAGTTTGATAGTGAATTACATTCAGATTAGCTCAAACTCTTTTTTCCTCAATCAGATCCAAATTCTCCCTTCGAACTTCATCATTAAAGCATTCAGAATATTGAGTTATTCTAAAAGATGACATCATAGATTCTACGGGGTTGACTGCATCTAGGTCATATGCCAAAGCAAAATGAGTCTTCTATGTAGACTCTCTAGGAGTTGTTCGATAAGCCCAAAGTACCTCTTGCAAATAGTTTGGCCATTTTCCTGCTGCCCCCGTCAAATTCTTCTTCAAGCCATCTAAAATTGTTCTGTTTGTCACTTCTACTTGCCCATTAGCTTGAGGATGAAAAGACATCGAAAAACATTGCTGAATTCCTTTAGAAGTACAAAATGAAGCCATCTCCCTGTTATTAAAATGAGGGCCATTATCTGTTGTAATCCTTCGAGGAACTTCAAAACGACAACAGATATTGTTTTCAATAAATTTGATCACGTAGTTTGCTTTTGTCCCTGGTAACGGTTCTGCCTCTGCCCACTTTGTAAAAATAATCAACCGCTACAATTATCATCTGTCTTCCTCCAGAAGCCATCAACAAAGTTCCCACAAGATCAATCCCCCATCTATCAAATGATATTGCCTCAGATATAGACATAAGTGGTATTGCTGGTCTGTGAATAGCATTGGCAAATGTCTGACAAGTATCACAACTTCGAACTAAATTCTTAGCATTATTCATGATTGTAGGCCAATAGAACCCTGCAAGTAAAACTCGACGTGAGAGAGCTTTGAACCCGCAATGCGCTGATCCTTCACAATCATGCAACTTTGATAATACTTCTTGTGATTATTGTTTGCTTAAACATCGTAACAATGGCATGCTCAGTGCCTTTTTATACAATATTCCATCTGGTACTATATATCCGAAGGCTTTACTTCTCAACTTTTTGGCCAATTGTGAATCATCTGGTAGTATTCCTTGAGTAAAAAAGATAAGAATATCTGATCGCCAATCGCCTCAGATTTCATCAGTTGTAAAAAATTCCTCTATATATTCACATTGGCTAGATTGAGTAGCAATTGAAGGATTTTCTTGTAGCAAAATCCAAGGATATTCTTCCATATAAGCAATGTTTGCTAAAGAATCAACCACCATGTTACTCCCTCGCCCAATATATTCCACAACAACATTGTTAAACAGAAGCATTAAATTCCGAAGTTCCCAAAGATATAAAATCAAACGATCCTTTCTTGCTTCGGAAAATCCAGATATCTAATTTTCTAACAATTGAAAATCCGGTTCCAAACGCACTTAAGTTGCCCCACAAAAGTTTTTCAATCTTAAACCTGCCAAACCAGCTTCGTATTCAGCTTTATTGTTTGAAGCATGAAAACCAAATTTAATAGATTGAATCATTGTCTCTCCTGTTGGAGCTATTAACTGAACCCTAGCACTGAACCCTAAAACACTAGATCCTCCATATGTTCGGACAGCCCACCTCGAAACATTGTGAATGTATTTTTTACTTTCTTCTTCATCTGATCGGCTTGAATGAAATTCAACAAAAACATTCTCCCTGAAATATCAGGTCGTTGTAAAACATTTTTTCAAAGGGAATCAAGTTCGGACTTCAATAGTATGAGCTGGAAAATATGGACGCATCTTCCTAGCAGCAATCAACAGCGCTAGTGCCAATTTTTCTAATTTCATATATCTCTTTTCTACTGCCACCAAACTTTTACTAATGTAATACACTGGCTTCATAACTCCTAAATCTTCACTGATTAACACTGCACTTAGTGAAAAATCCGATACCGCAATGTACAAAAATAACTTCTTCCCATTTCGAGGCTTTGACAAAATCTCTGGTGATGACAACAAATTTTTAATATTTGTGAAAGCTGCTTCACATTCCGATGTCCATTCAAAAATGTTGGGTTCTCGTAACACTTGAAAGAAAGGAAAGCATTTGTTAGAAAATCTAGAAATAAATCGGTTAAGTGCTGCTAACCTTTGTGTCAGAATTTGCACTTCTATGATAGACCGAGGAGAATTCATTGTTATCAAAGCTTTCAATTATTCTGGATCAGCTTCGATTCCTTTTTTACTGATAATAAAACCCAAAAACTTCCCTGATCGAACTCCGAATGTGCACTTCTCAGGATTTAATTTCAACCTGATTGTCCTTAAATTCAAAAAATCTTCCTCTAAATCATCAAGATGCACTTCATCCTTTGAGCTTTTTACTACCATATCATCTATAAATACCTCCATATTTCTTCCGATCTGAGTAGAAAAAGCTTTATTCATCAATCTCTGATAAGTGGCTCCAGCATTTTTCAATCTGAAGGGCATTACCCTATAACATTGCAAGCCCATATCAGTTATAAAAGTTGTACATTCTTGATCTTTTGGATCCATTTGGATTTGATTATATCCAGGAAAAGCATCCATGAAATTTAAAATTTTATTTCCTGAAGTAGAGTCAATTAACTGATCTATTCGAGGAATAGGAAATGGATCTTTGGGACAAGCTCTATTCAAATCTGTAAAATCCACACACATTCTCTATTTCTCATTCTTCTTTTTTACCACTAACAGATTTTCCGTCCACAAAGTATAATGTGACTCCTTTATGTGTCCGACCTTAGATAATCAATCCACTTTAGCAACAATTGCTTCTGCTTTTTCTGAGGAAAACGCTCTTCTTTTATGAATAACCGGCTTGACCATCGAATTTATAGCTAAGCTTTGACGAATTACCTCAATTGGTACTCCTGCTACATCCTCTGTCCTCCAAGTGAAGACATCCAAATTTTGGGATAAAAAATCAAGCAGTTGTTGTCGTAGAAGCGGGGTCAATAAAGTTCCAATTCGAAGTAACTTCCCTTCCGAAAAAGTAAACTCTTCTATCTCTTCACTCATCGTTAAGGACCCTGGAGTTTCCGTCAACCCTTTCTTCCAAATTCGAGGGTACCTCTTTTAACTGCTATTCACGTATTAAATCTCCACTACTGGATCCTTGGATCCGAAGTGCAGTGGCATAGCATTCCCTCGCAACCTTCTGATCGCCTCGAACGATCCTAACTCTATCTCCAACCACATATTTAAAACACTGATAAACTGTAGACACAACTTATACATTCTTGAAAGCCACGATCTTCCAAAAATAGCATTATAACTTGTGGGACAGTCCACCATCATAAAAAGTACCTGGACCTTTTTCTTAAATGGTCCTTTGCCCAAACTCGCTTCACCCTCGAATTCTCCAACAACACGAGCTGTTACACCCATGAATCCAATAATCGTTCAATCCAATTGAGAAATCCGGGGTGGATTTGTCATTATATCATAGGTGGATTTAAAAAGGACATTAGCAGAACTTTCAGTGTCAATCAACACACGTCGAATTTCGACGCCAACCACATTTGCTTCAATAACCACAACATCTCAATGTGGTCCTGCAGTACCTTGTAGATCATCTTCATCAAACAAAATGAAGGGAATATGTTTCTTTCCATACAAGTGCGTAGAAATTTTCCCTTCAATTTGAGTTGTCAAGTTGACAACATGCCTCTTCCTCGAACTATCCGAATTGCCAGTTATCGAATCGCCTCCGGAAATGGCTAACAATTCAAAAAACTTGCATAGCTCCCGCACACGTCCATTTTCCAATGGGCTCTTTAATCGTCATTAGAAGCAATCTGTTTAGATATTTTTCCACATACTCAGAAGAAGCATCAAAAGGCTCGGCCTGTGAATCCAAAAGCATCAAGTTCTCAGCTGGTGGTGCAGCCTTCGAAGTTGATGCACCATTGTTTTTCGATGCGCTCCCTTGCGACTTCACATAAGTTAGGAGTTTCCCATTTTTAAACAAAAATTGAATCTCTTTCTTCAAAGCAATACAATCATTTGTATCATGCCAAATATCCTCATGATATCTGCAAAACTTGTTATTCCTTTCCTCAATTGGCCTGCTAATTGGGGCTGGCTTCCTAAAATTTACAAAGCTCTTGGTTTTATCCCAGCTCACAGATACATTCTCTGTAAAATCATCATAATATTCTGGTTTGACCTATGTATTTGGTCACCTTGTCTCAAACCTTTCTCATTCTTAAAATAACCAATCACATTGCCATTTACCTTCGAATTTATATTATTTACAACTTAGTCCTCAAAATCATACTTCCATATCAGAAGCCCCTATAGTTCTTATGTCAGTAAATGAACGAGAACTAAAATATCTTCGAATTCTTCCATATGTCATGTAAGCTGTTATAAAATAAACTCGAAGCAGTCATTCGAAACGACCACTAGAGGATTAATCTACCGCGAGCAGGAGTGAGCCACTTGAGGTATGACACTCTTCTAATACTGTTCAGATGAGATAAGCATCCCATAGTAGCACCTGCATTATTAATCTTGTGCCAATGCTTAGAAGAAAGAAGGTTAGATGAGTCAAGACCAAGAATGACTTTATAGACAAATCTTATAGCACTATAATGACTTTTCTTGGTATTATTAAGCTTGAAACAATTCCCGTTTTTCCAAATGACCCAGCAAATTATTGCTGGGATTATATGAGTAATGTGAACCTTCTGCTTTGAGAACCAAAACCAGATTCTGAAAACATGAGGGAAAATCATGTACCTTTCAATATTTATATTGAAAATGTTGCTGAAATGGTGCCAAAGATACCAGGAAAAGTCACAGTTAATAAACACATAGTTTATGTCTTCAATATTAGGACAAAGCTGGCATTTAGATACTATAGTAATAGAACTTTTCTTAAGAACATAATCAACACGAATAAAGCCTTTAATGATCCTCCAAAGTAAAAAAGAAATCTTTCTAGGAGTGATAGAGTTCCAGATTTTACTATACAAACCAGACTTTGTTGATTGAAGCCTAGTATATTCCAAGGTTATCTTAGTGTTACAATTTTGGTCAGGCGAAAACTTTCATATAAGATTTTCCTCCTTGTTCTTGTCCACTTTATAAATATTAAATTGAGTCATTCTATAATCAGAGATAAGACCATTACTGTTACCAATATCCCAACCATCATTCTTCCCAAAGGTGTGAACATTAGCACATAAAAACAAGTTGCCCTCCATATTGTTGTTGTCAATAATAGGATGCCAGTTGTGCCAGTCTTCCCTCCAGAAGTCAATATTCCCTTTTCCTAGAATACATCTCATGTTACCTTCTGCTTGAGCTCTTATACCTACAAGTCGTTTCCAAACTAAAGAACCATAATCATTTAGGTTAGTATAAAGGGGATGAGAGTTTTATTATAAATATCATTCATAATATTGGACCAAAGGCTATTGTTTTGCCTCTAACTGAACCAAATTTTTTGAGAGAATGTCAATTGAATATAAAAAAGCCTTATGATATTCCAACCCCTCTCAGTAAAAGGCTTACACAACATGTGCCAAGAAGTCTAATGGATACCGGGCTCTTTAATTTTAGATCTCCAAAGAAATTTATTGAAGATCTTGTCTAATCTGTTGATAACACACTTATAGATTAATGTATTTTGCATCCAATAGTAAGGTATATGCATAAGCACATAGGTAATAAGACAGAGCCTGCCCCCAAATGAAAGAAAATTAGTACCCGAATCATTAATTTTAGCATTAACTTTATCTATCATAGAATTGAAGTTGCTAAACTTATTATTGCTGTTGAGAATGATCCCTAAATAGGTTGAAGGGAGATTCTCAACAGAAAAGCCGGTGTGAATGGATAAATTGTTAACCTTGCTTTGATGAGATTTGTTAGAGAGGATAACCTTGGTCTTCTCTTTGTTAATGGACTGACCTGAAACAACTTGGTAATTATCTAAGAAACAACTCAACTTGTTAATAGAAGAATTTAAACCATTAGTAAAAATGAACACGCCATCAGCAAATGCAATGCATGGAACAATTTTATCAGTTCTGGATACATAAACCGTATCTTTATTGTTAATGAACAGATTGTTAAGGCCACAAATTAAAACTTCTTCTCTAATAACGAAAAGGCTTGGAGACAAGGGATCACCTTGTCTCAAACCTTTCTCATTCTTAAAATAACCAATCACATTGCCATTTACCAGCATAGACATGTTCACATTCATGATCATTTTGTAAATATGATTGACCACACCTCTAGAGAAACCAAAAGAAGTGAGGACCTTAACAATGAAAGGAAATGAAATTCTGTCAAAAGCCTTTGAGATGCCCAACTGAATTAAAATGTTACAATTTTTAGGCTTTCTGTTAATGTCATGAAGCGTTTCTCTAGTAATTAAAATATTTTCATGAATAGTTGTTCTTAACAAAAGCTGATTGGTTATTTGAAATGATTTTAGGTAAAATGTTAGCAAGCCTGTTATTTAGAAGCCTGGAGAGGATTCTATTAAGCAAGGAGCACATACTGATTGTCCTGTAGTTGCTCCAACTAATAGGGTCTTCCACTTTGAGGATAAGGAAAATGCATGTGGCAAAATTTCCAACATGTATGTTATGGCCACTGAGGTAGGAGTTAATAGTATTATATAAGTCCACTTTGATAATATACCAAAAACTAGTGTAAAAAGTGATGTTATAACCACAAATACCAGAAACACTATCTTTATTCATGGTATTGATGGTATTCCACACCTCATCCTCACTAGGATGCATCAGAAGATTAGTATTATCATCATCAGATATTAACTTAGGAATAACATTGAAAATATTATCCAGCATTTTAATTTTCTCCTCATTCCAGTCTTTATAAATATTAGAAGTGAGCACCTTTTTGAAGTAATCTTCAGTAGAAAAACTATAATTTAAGTATTATTAATCTATTTGTTATCAACCTTAATGCTATGAATAACATGTCTCCTTCTTTTCTTTGCAGCAAAAGCATGAAAGGCCTTGGTGTTACGATCACTATCCTTGAGCCAAGAGGTATAGCACTTCTACTTTCAAAAAGCTTCCTCATTCCTTAATGCTTTAAGACGAAGACTAATAACTTTATTTAGATTGCATTTAGAAAAGTTTTTATTTTTTAGCAAATGAAGATTTTCCATAGAATCAACATTATTTTCAGTCTCTTTAAGCTTACAAAAAATGTTACCAAACTGGTTAATATTCCAATCTCTTAAACATTTTTTTAGTCTTTTTAACTTACACTAAAAAATTTTATTTGGACCATTATTCATTCTAAGATTTTAATTCTGTCTGACTAGATTTAGAAAAGAATCATGGTTGGTCCACATGTTCATGAATTTAAAGATCTTTTTATTGCTTTGAAAAATATTAGAGTTGTTTTGAATAGCAGTAATAAGAAGGGGAGCATGGTCTAAACAAGTTCTGACCATGTGGTGAACCTGAGTCTTGCTAAAAGTGTCAGCCCAAGATCTGTCGAACATAACCCTATCCAGCCTTTATTATCTTGAACCCATGTTCCATGTGTATTTGTGGCCAATATAACCTGCACCTTCCAAGTTGCAGTCCCTCATCATATCCATAAAATCCTCCATACTATTGTGACAAATTGTAGAACACCCAATTTGTTTATCAGTAGTAGTTATGACATCATAATCACCCATAGTTATCCATCAACTTTCAGTAATAGTCTCATTTGTCAACATCTCCCATAGGCTCAATCTTAAATTCCTTTGGCATTTCGCATACACCACATATAAGAAAAAAATATTTTTAAAGTTAGTGTATGTTACTTTCATATGTAAACACTGATCATGATTATAGAGAATACTAATATATAAATCATTTGTCTAGAACATCCATATTTTATTTGAACTGTTAAAAGAAAAGTTATCAAAACCCAGTTTAATAGTAAATTCATTAATCTTATTTGAAGAGGTCAGAGGCTCCTGTATAGCAAGAATCTTTATGTGCTCCTTTTTATGATTTTTTTCAGTCTACAAACTGTTAGATTGTTACTGATGCCCCAAACATTCAAATTAAGCATCTGTATCATTATCAGATAATGATTTATATTTGTTTTAGTCCCTGAATAATTCAAAGACTTTATGATGACTTTATTTTGCCTTTTGAATTTCCTGGCAAATAAAAGCTTCTTGTTCAAGATGGTCTTAAAGTTAGAATCAGGTTGATGAACATTTTTCAAAGGAGTAATAGGATTACTTCCAACTTTGTCTTGTTCAGGGGATCCAGAATCAAGATTGTCATTTTCTTTAGGGTTTTTTTGGGTGTGAGTCTGCTTCAGGTGTTGAATGGCTTCAACGATTTCTCTTGGTTCAAGGGAATAGTCAGTTGTAATGTTTATATATTTAGAAAGGTTAACTTGAAGAGTTGTAATATGAGTTTGTTCATCACAGATAGGCTGACCAAGATTGTTCTCTGCAATATTTGTTTATACTCTATCAATCTTTCCAACTACATTTTCAGTTTCTGCTTTCTTTTGATTCTTTTTACAGTCCAAAGGACTATGGCCAATATGATGACGTTGAAAACAATATGAAGGAAGATTTTTATAACTCAAGCTAAGTCAACAGCCTTCATTCATTCCAAAACCAACCCATAATTTGCTGTGAAGCTTTCTTGATATATCCAACTCCACTAAAACAAATGCAACATTTCCATGTGCTCTGTTCATATCTGGGAAAGTATTTTGTATGGAGTGCCTAGAGAGGAAACTAGGCTATGCAGAATAGATTCATTGTACATGAATTCATGCAATTTTTGAATTCTTATCCATATAAGTGCTATAAGGCTTTCTTTTTTCCCATTGAAATCGGGATACCATCTGAGAATTCGCATGACAGCTCCATTAACATTCCATATAATTTTATGCCACAGGTTGATAACATCTTCTTTCAAATATAATTCAATAAGAACATGATGTGAGTCCAAAGTTTTCCAAGTGTAAACTCTTCTCAATTTAAATGAAGTAAAGAACTGATCAAGAACAACACTCTTTGGTAAACCATTTGTGAACTTGCCAATAAGAGTTGTTTTGGTATTTTTCATAAGAAACTCTTTTGTTTCTTTAGATAATTGGATAGAGACATGGTCCACCTTCTCTTGTACATTTTCCGGTTGAAGAACATCGCATGGTATTTCCATTTGAGGCCTAACAGAATTTACAAAAGACTTCTTGAACCGAGGTTTAGCGCAGTTCACGATACTGGCTTCAGAAAGAAGATCAGGGAACTCCTCATCTTGGAATAAGGTTTTGCTTCTCATATCCATGGTAGATAAGGGAATCAGAAGATTGAAAGCAGGGGCTCAAGAGAGGTGAGAGCGAAACTGGACCCTTTAGGAAGAATATGAAGATTTATCTTCTTGGAACACCATTTTTTCGTTAGATAGTTCTAGGATGAAGATGTAGATACTTTTTTACTCTTTAACTAAAAATAAATGTTTAAAAGCTGAATCCTTGAATATATTTATTTTTTATAAAATTTAATTTTTTTCTCAAAACTTTCTGTGACATAGTCCATACCAATTCTAAATTTTTATTTTTGTTCACATAAAAAAAACAAACGCTTATTAAATTTTTATTATGCGTTGGTTAGTGAATTTTGTTTGGGTCAAACTTTTATTTTATTTAAATCAATGTTTATGAATATTGTTTTTAAAATTTTAAAAAATTACGTTCCAGAACATTTAATGGTCTAAACTAGTTTTAAATATTGTTAGTTAAGCATGAAGGTTGAGTTAATAATAATTTTGTTGAGTTTAGTGTCAAATACAAATACAAGATTTTTTATATGGTTGATTTAAGTTTTAGGCTAGGTGTGTTTTTTTCCATTGTTTTTTTTATTTTACACTAACGTCGACTTAGTAGTGCGTCGACCTTAGATACGAATGTCGACGAAAAAAGTCGATTTTACTGCAATTTGCTTATAAGGTTGACTTATTTATTTGGTTAGGCTATTTTATTAGGTTCACTAAATATTTATATTTACAAGATTTATTTTCATATTATGGAAATTCCTGTAGAGATAAATGATTGCATGCTTGTCCACGTGCTTACGTTGTTGCCCACCAATACAAAAATGTTAGAACAACTGTATTTTCCAAATAATGAAGGAATTTTTGGAAGTCAGTCACAGTTCTCATATTAGACGATATCCATGCACATAATCTGAATTAGGCGGAGACGATCATAGTTGGTTATGCTATGTCGACACTATAAATGATTCATTTTTTATGAGATTAAGTAACCGTAAGTTAATTGAAGTTACCAATGGTTATATTTTGCAATAGAACATGCCGTCGAAGAGGTAACTCTAAGTTTCTGGGAGTTCACAGATTTTAATTTGCAACACATATGCATGAACTTTTCACATTTGAAATTTTTGATATTGGAAAACTTTCATTCGTAATTCAAAATAATGCCTATTTGTCTTTGTTGTCCCTCGAGGTTCCGCCGTGAGTGCCCGTCTTCAAAGAATTGTTTTTGGATACCTACTATTTATTGGGTGAAAGTCAAATTTTAATTTAAGAAAATAATCAATAATTTCCTAAAATTATAGTGGTGAGAATGTATTTTTAGGTTTTGACATATCATCTTAACTCATTTTTCAGTAGCCGTAAAGAAATACAGGTTTAAACAACAGAACATGTCGCCTTTATCCGAAACCAGTATTGAAATAAAAAACTTAGAGATCTAAAGTTAGTAAAGAAGGTTCTATAAATGGTCCAAAATATTCTTAAAATTACTATTAGTTATGGCTACCTTGAAATATATGTTTCTAACATTTGATATATTTTAATATTTTTAATTAATTTATTACGTATTTTTTACTCTATTTAAGATGGTTACAACATGAAGTCTAAAGTCTAAGGACGTGTCATGTTGCTTCTTTAAGAATTGGAAATTTTTGACGAAAGTGTGCGTGACATGTGCGTTATTGGTTTGCTAACCTTCCTACATATATCATCTAATTTAAATTAGTTGCGGATAAATGTAAGTTTGTAATAAGAATATGATAAGTATGACGATAATCGATTTTGTTTTTCTTACTCATGATATTTTTGCATAGTGTAAAATATTTGGGATCGAAGATGAATGAGGTGGTAAGGTACGATAGAAATTTGATAAGGTTATATACCCTTGAGACGTTATTTCCTTTATTATAGAAAGATAATATTATTATCACAAATGTAAAAATGTTGGGCATTGGCGAAATTCATCATCAAGGTACCAGAGTATAGTAAAAAAAGTGTACCAAATAAAAGATAACATCGATAAAAAAAATTAGCTAAAGCATCAACAAAAGATTGAAGTAGTGGTAGAAGATGGAGGCATCGTTAAAATACATGCTAAATGGCAGCCAGAACTACAAGTAAAGGCCAAAGAAAGATGTAAAGTACTTAAAAGATAGTAGAAGCTTTTAAAAAAATTATGAGGTATTACTAAAATATCCATGATGGTTAAGAGACATTTTAGTAATTTAATATAGACCTCACACATGTAAGAAGACACATGTGTCGTCCATGCCCAAATAATTAGGAATGAAGTATCTATAAATAAGATATCTTGAATTATAAAAAATGTTGATTCATTTGCTAATAAAATTACATTTATTATTACTCTTGATCATTACTAGTCTTATCTATTGGCAATAATCTGAGAAAGAAATTCACCGTCTGTGGGAAAGTCTTTAAATGATTTTTTGTTACCAAATGGTGAGAACTAGATAAGAATTAGATAAAAGTTTGTTTGGAGGTCGTGCTCAAGGGTCTCCAACAGTGAATTCTCAAAGTGTTGCTTCACCGGCTCGTGGGAATAACATAATGTAAGGAACTTAGAGCGTATCACCAAGAATATAAACACTGAGGAATTAAATTCAAGAAATTAAATATTGTTCTAGAATGATTGAGATATGTTTTAACCAATATAGTAGTTGATGGTTCCAAAAATAGCTGGATCCTAAATCGCTACGAGATAAAGCTGTAACATTGTCTAAATAGAGAAATACGAGATATAGAGAGAGAAAATACCAAAAATTAGGTATTGTATATTAATTGTTCACCATCTCCCATAGAGGAAATCTTGTTTTATATAGTAAATGTAGTGGGCCCAAACCCAAATCGATGACCCACCTAAATTATATCCCACCTCTTACTTATTCAAACCTTACTCATACATTTATTATTTATAAGATAAACCATTATTCTTCCTTACTTTATCATTCTTATTATAAACTATTATTCTAATGCATAAATACCCATGGGTTTGCCGACCTGCTCTGGTTCGAATATAATACACCCTTATCAGTAGCCCCTTAGCCATTGTGAGAAAATCAAGCAATGAACTACCCGAGGCTCGAATGATGGCGCTAGCCTACTAACCATGCAGAGGTGTAACCATATACCACATGTCTCTTGATAAATCGACGTGTGTCACTTTGTATTTTCAAAAGACGACTCTTGGACTTCCTAATGCTCAATTAATTACATTTCCCTATGAATATAAACGTTAAGAGGTGACGATCTATAAATACTTCTGATTATTTCATTAATCGCTTTCTGATAATTTGTAGAGAGATAAAGACTTGGTGTTCAGCTTTTCTAGAGAGATAAAGTGCTCCATCGCATCGGTTAATAAAAAAACCAAAACTTAATAAAAAACCAATCTTTGGTATTTTCAATTACTTCAATATTTATGACAAAGCTACTGAATACCAAGCTGCAAGTATAATTGAAAAATCTCCAAAGCTATTTTCCTATACCACTTCGTACGAGGCTTTTAACCTTGATCGGAATCGTTCTTTTGGAAACTGAAATCCTTTCTTGCAACCACCTCCTAATATTTCCGTACCGACCCGACGGTCCGTTCCGAATCCTCAAACTTGACAAAGTTGTCATTCTTGTCTTGGCCAATATTCCCACTAATAGAAAGGAACTTTGCTTAAAAACCGTCAGAATTCTCAATTTCTGGCCGTAAGTGACTCAAGCGCTTCGTCAAAATCTAATGCACCTGAATTAGTCAACATAAGTTCAAACATTGTTGGATCTCGAATTGGTCGTAAGGATGTTGTTGCTATTGCTACCAAATCTAAAGACATGACAATTCTTTTAGATGGCCTTCCTAAACCAAACGTCATCCGAACCGAGCATATCACCCCCAAGGAATTGGCCGTCGCCAAAAGGGGCCTTGCCACTCTAACAAGAAACGAGCCAGTCTGCTAAAAAACGAGATGCTAGCCATAAGGAATCGACATGCGCCAAAAGGACCTTACCTTAGGAAACAACACAAAAAATAACACCTGACGCTGCTGAGACTTGGGCTGCCGAAAAATCTAATGCTCCCCCAAGGAGTCGACCGTCACCAAGCTGCCTACAATACAAAATAGAAATTAATACCCAACACTACTAAGACTAAAGTTGCCGAAGCATCCGATATCGTCCATGTTCTTGATACTTCCAGTAGACCCGATGTTGGCGTTGATGCTATTGACCATAAAGAAGGCAAGCAGCCAGTTGTGGAAAATACCATTTTGCTAATGATGCAGAAGAAGATTAGCCTTTTCTTTCGGAAATAACCAAGGTATTGACCGACTATCATAGTAGCTTGGTAAGGACGCACATAATTACCCTTTAAAACCACAAGTATCTCTACTATAGCTCTCGCTAGATATTAGAACTGAAAACTAGCTGGGGAATCTTTGAGTGTATTAACATCCATTTCCCGACGCCTGGAGAAACACACTTATCGGTGGGGGAGAGGGAGCTATCATTATTCTTCGATGTTCTAAACAGGGAGATCCGATTTTCATTGGATTCAGAAATAGTGAGATACTTCGAGCCTGCCGAACTATGTCCATCCCAGTTTACCCAAAACGCTTGGTTCACACTGATATCAGGAATAATGACATCGCGTTTGGCGGAGATAAGAATATCGATGGAGGAGTTTGTGGCGATTACTATCATATCAAAAGCGTTGAAGCTCCCATTCTTCTACATTTCCTTGGACAATAACCAAAAGATAGTAAATGACCCGCTGGAGGTCGACAAAAAATGGAAACATCGCTTCGTGTTTATCAACGGGATTTGTGAGGATGAACAACCTCACTCCGAGAGTAACCTGAGGCACCTTACCTTTAAATGGGCTTGAGAAGGTATGCATATATACATATGTTTTATTTATTTATTTATTATTATTTACCATTTTTTTTGACAAATCAGAAAACAAATATAAAAGCTCTAAAAAAGGAATATCTATCATCGGCCAAGGAAACCTTTGCTCAATTGCGTGATTGGGCTAGAAAAACTAGGGATGGGAGTTTCACCGATGCTTCCTCACCCTAAACTTAATCAACAGCCAGCTATGGTGCCGGTAAGATAACGAGCTAACTGCAGAGCAAATGGTGACGCCTCTCGACCCTAATGGCTTAGTTAAAAGTTTGTAGGCCCCTGATGCTAAACTCATTGTTACGAAATGCAAAAGGGCTCCCAGCAAAAGACAAAAAAAAGACTCACCCAATCCTGGGGTAACTGAGGTGGATGTCGAAAATGTTGACCCAGAAGACATGGTTGTTTTTACAACGTTGTTGACAATGCAGGAATCCAACCTAGTGGGGGTGAAGAAAGAAATGAACCCCGAGGGGATAAACAAAAAAAGTGGTAATTGAAGAATGTAGAGTGAAAAAGGAACACGTGGCCAAGAAAAAGAAGAACCAAGTTGCGACCGTCCCACCATCCGATCCTCCAGTGGTCGAGCAGACTACCATTCCGACCTTGTTTGAGCAATACATGGGATCAGCTACTCAGGGGATAAAGATGTTGTTGCCAGATGCGGGGTCAGTGAAAAATAAAGAAAGCATCGTAGAAAAAGAGAGCCCTGCTAGATGCAATACCGAAGCCATATAGCTTAAGGAATATTTTGGCACAAAAGACACATAAAAACCGACAAAAAATCACGCTATTGACGATTTACGACCCTCAGAACTGTCTGGACCCTCCAACCTCGTACAACCCCCTGAAACCAACTTGTCTTCCCCTCTAAACGACACAGCTTCCGCGGATGAAGGCATAATTGTGGATGATTTGCCGCCCATGCTTCATATTCTCATGAATGATAGTGCAACTAATCATAATTTATCCGCCAATCTATCCTCAGCCGGGTCCTTTAAGCTAAGACAATCGGATACGATTGTCGTCTCCTTGTATGACATGCTGGTCCCGCTAAATATAAATGAAAGGAAGGCAAAAAATCTAGCCGATAAATTGTCAGAGGGTAAGGGCCAAATATCCGAACTGAAAGGTCAGCTTAGAAAGTAAGATATTTGTCCGACGGAGCGGGAGATAAATACCCGAGATCAGGTTGATTATGATACTGTATAAGTTAAAGTAGCCAAACGCGAGGTTCGGGAGAAAGAGGAAAAATGGAATAAATCAAGGGCCAAGTATGAGAAGGCCATAAACGCCCTGCACTCCATAAAAAAAGGGGGTTGAAAATGAGCGGGATGAGGTTATTTGGGGGTTAACAACATATAAAAGTCAAGCCTTCTACTATCGTGCCAGCGCCTTTAAAGACCTTCAAGATCTTTGTGCTGAATCGGCAAAGGAAAGCAAAGCAGTGAACAACAAATTTTGACAAAATATGTTTAAAAACAATGAATGCCTAAGTAACCGACGCGAGGGCCATATTATCTTTAGATCTTTATCAACGGTTTCCCGACCTACCTCTTGGGTCTTTCTGGCTAGAAGTTTCTGAGAAGGACCGTCCCCAAGGGGTTGTTTGTGAATATTATGTTGAAGAAGAGGATGGCGAAGATGAATTATTAAAAGAATCGTCTAGTGGTAGTACCACCGACCTATATGTTCGTAATTTTTTGTACCCCCAACGTTTCAAGATCGCATAAGTTTGTATCCCCAACAACTTGGGTCGTGTTAGTTAGTATTTTTTGTTAATAACCTTGTTTCAGAACACTTATTTTATATGTTACCGCTTTGGTCAATTTGTTACTTTAATAAACTTGTTAAAAAACTTTTTAACCTCGTGATCGAAAGTGATTAGTTTTCGACGCGGAGATAAATTTGGTTAAAAATACGATTTGTTGATCAACCAAAGTTGAAAGACCCCTCAGGTCCGAATTATGAAATTAAAATATGGATCAACTCGAAGTTAAAAGAGCCCCCAGATTGGCATTATGTAAATAAAATATTGATCAACTCAAGTTGAAAGACCTCTTAGATCTAAAATTATTACCCAAAGAAATGTTTTACTTCGGACCCTGCAAA
Organism: Limnanthes douglasii subsp. nivea; assembly: GCA_036936605.1. NCBI lineage: Eukaryota > Viridiplantae > Streptophyta > Magnoliopsida > Brassicales > Limnanthaceae > Limnanthes > Limnanthes douglasii. The sequence continues at coordinate 77,772,123 of JAUPFV010000005.1, forward strand.
CGTTGTAAAGGCATGACTTTTATTAACAGATCGGTTTTCCCAAACGCTTCATTAAAACCTGCACACACCATCATGGTAGGAAAGAGTGTGACACCCATCAAAACTATTTACAAAAGGATAAAAATAAAAGTACAAGTGTTCAAAATTATTCTATATACAACTTGAGATGTTCGCTGCTCCATGGATGTCGAAGAGCCTGAATTTCTTTATCCTTTAATCGATATGTTCTTGAATTTAATTTCTCCAATATCTTGTATGGGCCTTCCCATTACAGACCTAGTTTCCCGAGGCTCTTATCCTTGGTATGCAAAAATACCTTTCGTGGATTTTATCACCGAACTTAAACTCTATTCATCGGACTTTCAAAGCATACATGCTTCACATCAAAGTCTGATAATGCAATAAATTCAAATGTGTTTGACTTTTCTTTTTCTTCATTAAATCAAAGTAAGGCGTCGACCTTCATCATTACCATTCTCTTAATAATGTTCGAACCTGTAGGATGGAAACATACTTTCTGAGGGATTCATAACAACCATACCATATACCAGCACATAAGGTGATTCTCGAGTTGAAGTGCGAGTAGTAGTTCGGTGTGCCCATAGTACGTTTTGCAAGTAATTTAGTCATTTAGGTGAGACTGTCAATGAAGGTTCCGTTAGTTACCTCGACCTGGCCATTTACTTGTGGATGAAACGGAGCTGAAAAACATTGCTGGATTCCTCGGGAAGTATAGAAGTTCCTCATTTCACTACTATCGAAATGCGGATCATTATCCATAGTTTACCTCTTTAGGATACCAAAACAACAATAAATGTTTGACCATATGAACTTGATTACATCTTTGGCCCTTGTCTGAGAGAGGGGTTCGACTTCGACCCATTTTTAGAAATCGTCAACTACAGCAACTATCATTTGTCTTCCCCTTGTTGTCACGGGGAGTGGTCCAAATAAATTAATCCCCCAACGATCAAATGGTAACGCTTCGGTAATGGATTCAAGCGGAACAGTGCGCATATTAATCGAATTTGTTAACCGCTTCCAGTTATCACACCTTTTGACTAAGTCTCTAGCATCGACTGCTATCGTGGGCCAATAAAATACGACCAACAAAACCCTTATAATCAATACTATTTGTGATTTGTTGTTACCGAGGTATTACAACAAAGGTCTTCTCAAGGATTTTTTATAAAGTATACCGCCAAAGACCGCAAATCCATAGGCCTTGAACTGCATATTTTTTGTCGTTTCCTTATATGCGGGTAAAGTGTTAAATCAAGAATTCCCGAATATCACACTTTCAAACTCTGTTGGTTTTGGTCGATATTTGAAAAGCAATATTCATATGGTCAATCAGCTCAAAAACTTTAATTATTGATGTCCTTCGTGCCTTATAATCCAAGGGTAATCTCTAGTGTATGCCACAGTCGCTAAAAAATCGACTATTATATTTTCTGCCCTGTCGACATGTTCGTACGTAATGTTCTCAAAATATGCGGCGAAAACTCTTAAGGCAGCCAAGTACTGAACTTGATGTTCCTTTTACGCCTTGGACTGCCCGGTAGTAAGATTCATCATTAGTTGGAAATTGCTTATTAACCAAACTCCCCTGCAAACCTGCGCGAGTCTTAGTCTTGCTAATGGTGCTTCATTCGCAGCCTTAATGTTAGAGGCTATAAAACCGAACCGTATGCTCTAATGCATTACTATTCCCAAATGTATGGTTACTTGGACACCCACTCGACACCTATTAACGCTCGAACCACCGGTTGTTCAGATAATACATTATGTTGGTTCCTTTTCATAATCAACCTCTATGTCCTCTTGTCATTCAGAGTTAAATTCAACTAAAATGTCAGCCAACGCATGAAATTTGATCACCGTTCTTAGTTTGAAGTTGATGTCAAAATCACCAAATCTTCCAACCATTTAGTCATTCGACTTGAAACGTCAGGGCTTTGTAATATGTTCTTCAATGTGAACGAAGTTGAGACTACTATGGAAATAGCTTGGAAATAAGGTAATATTTTTGTTGCAGCAGTTACCAATGCTAGAGCTAGTTTTTTAGCTTCAGATACCTTTTCTCAACATCCAAGAAACTCTTGTTCACATAGTACACAAGTGGATGACATTATTCTGCCTCACGAATGAGTGTTGTGCTAATTTCGTAGTCGGATACCACAATATACATAAATAACCTTTCGTCCAACGAAGGCTTGATCAACAAAGCGGGAGAGGAAAAATGTTCTTTTAATCCGAGGAAGACCTCGGTGCATGCTGGGGCCAAATGAAATCATTGGCTCGTCTTAATGCCTGAAAAAATGGAGTACAATTATCAAAGGAGCAAGAAATGAACCTGTTGAAGACCGCCAATCACCCCGTTAAAATATACACTTCCTTGATATTCTGAAGTGGAGCCATTGTACTCATGGCATTCAACTGCATCGGCTTAGCCTTTATCATTTCTCGTTGATGATGTGCCCTAATAATTTCTCGGACCAAACCTTGAACATACGTTTTTACGGATTTAGCTTTAGATTTATTATTTTTCAGGTTATCAAACGTTTCCTCAAGGTCTACAAAGTGGTCATCGTCTATTGTACTTTTGACCAGCATATCATATATGTATACTTCCACTTTACGCCCGATGTGCCCCTCAAAATCTTTGTTTACTAGCCTCTAATATATGGCTCCAGCATTTTTCAGGCCAAAAGGTATAACTTTATAGCAACACAGGCCTCTCCTTGTTATAAACGAAGTATTATCCTGATCCTTTGGGTCTAACCATATTTGGTTGTACCATGTATACGTGTCCATGAAGAACAATAATCTATTTCTTGATATTTAATCCACCAATTGGTGATCATTGGGATCGATAATGGATCTTTAGGATGGGGTTGGCCATCCATAAAGGGTACTAAGATTCACAGATATGTCTTACTTTCGTCAGCCTATCCACCTCGGTGATAATTGCTTCCGCATTCTCATGAGAAAAACATCATCGTCTTTTTATAATTGGGCGGATATTTTGCCGTATTACCATGTTGTGATAAATCATGCTTTCAAGGACCTCATCATATCTTCAGAATACCAAACAAACAAATGTAACCTTTTTTATAGAAAGAAACTAACTTTTCATAAATCTCTAGAGACAGATTAGTCCTAATCTTCAAAATCGTCCCTTCGGGAAATACGTAGCTGTCATTCTCATCGGATACTAGAAATATGAGGGCCTCCATTGGATGGTACACATGATTGGACCCCAAAGTTAACCTCGCTAACTACTAATATTTTCTCTGTTCAAATCCCTTGTCGGCGTTCAATGCTAAAGTCGTTCGGTATCACTCATTGACTGTCTTTTGACTACTTCGTACAGTTCCCATGTTATTGCCGACCACATACTTTAAACATTGGTGAACCGTTGATGCCACCATGTGCATTCTGGATAGCCAAGATCTACCGAGAATTGTGTTGTATGAAGTCGGAGCATCTATAACAGGGACAAAACACCAATACCTCTTTTTTGAAAGTTCCCCAACCTATATCTACCACTCATTGAAATTCCCATACCACTTATGTTGTTGCCCCGGTAAAACCCACTACCGTCCGCTCTGATTGGAGAATAACTGGTGGCCTCTTGAATTGTCGTAAGTTCCCATTAAAATGACGTTAGTAAAACTCCAGTATCTATCAATACCCTCCAAACTTCCTCTCCAACAATTGTTGCCACAATTAGCACTACATCTTCATGTGGTACTTAGAATGTCTATTGTCGCACTGTTCCTGCTGGATCTGTATAGAGAACCACTTCCAAAAATGGATGTTTTTTCTTGTTTTCTCAAAGATGGTTGACACGCACTCGGTCAATTACACAAAATAAGAGGGTCAGATCCATTTGTTTGATATCAGCCAAGGAACTGCTTGAGCATTCACTATCGAATGGTTGTTCTTGGCCTGAGACGGCTGAGCCAATGAGTAAATCCTGATCGGTTGCGGTTGTGGGATTGATACAGGACCTTGCTAGTATACCACGACAAAGGATTACGCGTTTTGCTGTAACTATGTGGCGAGTTTGGAGTCTTGAGTTTTCTCAATCAGGATTGACTTTTCAACCTGAACCAACAACAACCCAAAAGTAAAAGCTTGTTTATTGGTGACAACTTCCTTCATGTGAGGAACAAAATACCCAACTTGAGCCTTATCCGCACCATGTTATCCTCTGAATGGCCGAGATTGGTTTTAACCTTCACAAAACGTCTGGTGTAGTCCCTCAAATGTTTCCTAACTTTTTGAAAATAAGTGACAATCTTATCCCCTTTAGCTTGGAAGTTCTTACTTCCCATAAAAAGTTGTATGAACACATCCAAAAACATATCGAAGCTTTTGATGTAACATGGCGGTAATCAGTTGTACCATTTTGAAACTATATCTTTAAACGTCTGCGAAAATGCTCAGTAAAGTAACTTATCATCATTATCAAAATTTAGCATAATTTTTTTGAACAACTCCAAATGGTTGTCCATGTCCTTCTTCCCGTCATATTTTTCCAGTCGGGAAATATCGAAATATTTTGGCATGTGGCCCAACAAGATCTCATCCGAGAAAGGGGACGATCTCGACTTATAGCCGACCCCAAATGTACCGCCCCCAAGTCCTTCTGCGGGAGTCACATACAATATTCAAATGGGTTGGCGAATTATGTGCTAACCTTGTACCCGAGGCTATGACGGCTAACGTAGATTGAAACGTGTGGTGCTGCTTGTTTTCTTCTATTCACCGCGATTGTTCCGTCTTTGTTCATAGAGCTAGGGGTTCTCTTATCCATACTGTTGTTCTGCTTTAACCCTTTCGAACTTACGGGAGGCTCAACGTTGATCTTCTCATTTCCTTAAACTTATTTTTTCTTCATTGATGTGCCAATATTCATGATCTAGGGATGAAGAATTTTCTAAGTAAAAAACCGAAGACTCACTAGGTTCCAAGTCGTATCAATATCTGGTTTTTCTTTCTTTTCTCGATGAGTAACATTGTCGACGCCAATCTTTATCTCGACCATGAGTCCGGTTCCCATCTTCATCATTATCGTGATCTTGGTCGCGATTTTCCTCTTCTTCTTTATCACTATAAGGCAATTTATCTTTTATGATTACCGACCTTAATTTATTTTCGGTCAAAGCTGCTTCTTTTCAGCTTTAAATAACTTCTTCTTGGTAATAATAAGAGTTGATCGCTTATTTTTTCCCCGATCATATTGATCGCTATTGTAATGCCGTTATTTAACTTGTTGTTTCTTGAATCAGCTCTATTTGGAGTAGGATATGATCCTGATGCCTTCCACTGCTGCAACCCGCCTCTCTATCGAATTTGTGTTCATCTCTCTTTTCAAGTTCGTGACTTGGGAATAGTAATTTTGGGGAACCGTTATCCAGGTATCACTCTAGTTTCCCACAGATGGTGGCAATGATGGTTCCAGAAATATCTGGACCCTAAATTGCTACAAAATAAAGTTGTAACAGTGTCTAGAAAGAGAAACATGAGATATAGAGAGAGAAGATGCCAAAAAGTAAGTATTATATATTAATTGTTCACCATCCCCATAAAGAGAATCTTGCTTTATATACTAAATGTAGTGGGCCGAAACCCACATCGGTGACCCACTTTATTATATTCCATAATTTATTCACTCTAACCTTACTCATTCATTTATTATTTACAATCCGTGACCCACTTTAGTGCTTCTAATGTTGTAATGAGAATGCGACGTCAACAACTTTTACAAGAGGATTGACATGTGATAATAGTGTGTGAATTTTTTTAATCAAGTTTCCAGTAGGTTTTCTCTGATATGTATTAGCAGAAAATACAATCGAAACTCTCAAATTACAAATTTCTGCAACAATTTTCAGTGAATTCTCAAGCATTTCAACATAAAACAACTACTAAATTAGGTTTTCACATATAAATTACTCAATTTCATCTTTAATCTTTCAATTTGTTGTTTGTAAATAATATGCATCACCTGAGAATTGTTTGTGTTTGGTTTTGATAATTTGTATATAGTTTTAAGAAACAAAAAATATAATTAGTAACTTAGGGATTACTAGTGTACATGTTTAAAGCTTCTGAATGATTGTTTTTCTTTTCTCGCAACCATTTCAACGTTTTTACCACCAATCTAACAGTTGATTTCCAGAACCACTTTGTTTTTTTTGTTTTTCAAACCTAATTAAGCTTTTATGCAACCAATTTCAATTTATTTACACCCATCTAGTAGCCAATTCGCAAACCCACTTTATTTTTTGTTTTTTAAACCTAAAAATCTTTTAAATAACAAATTTTATCGTATTTACGCAACCAAGTAACAGTCAGTTTCCGTACCCACTTTATTTTTTGTTTTTCAAACCTAAAAAATCGTTTATGGAACTAATTACAACGTATTTACGGACCCAACTAATAATCAATTTCCACATCTATTTTATTTTTTTAGTTTTTCAAACATAAACAATCTTTTACGTAACCAAATTGCACCTATTTACACACCTAACTAACAATAAGTTCTCATACCCTATTTCTTTTATTATTTCAAAACTAAAAAGCTTTTATGCAACAAAGTTCCACCTATCTATACATCCAATTTGCAATTAGTTTTATTAGTAATTTACATGTATTTTAACTATGTAATATAGACAAAAAAATCAAAAAATAAGTATCCTCGACATCATCAATTCCAAAAACATTTTAGCTCACACGATAAATAAAGAATGTTCACGAACAAGTCAACAATTTTAAGAATCAATATCAACAAGTAACTTCCAACTTTTTACACAAAAAACTAATCTTCAACATATTTACTCATTATTACGTAATCATGTAACACATAATTATGCAACTATGTTTTAATACATCTAAAAATTTATTTTTCCAACATAATTGCACTTAATTATATAAGCACAGTTCGACAAATCTTTATTTTTTTACTTAGAATATATGGATCGAGACAAAGACATCGTTAAACAAATTGAAGAACTCGAAACAAAAAACATTGATCAGATTGAAGAGTACAAGAACCAAATGTTATTCTTAAAGATCATGTTCATAAACTTGAAAAGGAAAACCAATCTATTTCCACAACCATTTGCAGGGAGATCTTATATCAAACAGAAGAAGATGTTACATCAAACAAAAGAGCAAAAAATGTTTCGTTTATTTCTTAACCATGAACATACAATAAGATATTGCTAAATTCTCATTTGTGAAAGTCATATATGTTTTTTTGTAAACGTTGTATGTCTCTAAACTACAGTTTGTTTTATTTGGAGTATAAACTTTTGCTTATCATTTATTTATATATTGGTATTTCACAACCGCATATATTTGTAACGTAATCACACAACCAATTAAATCATGATTTTTAACTCTAATCACACTAGTAATTTTCATAAAAGATGTCTATTTACGTAACATAAACGTTATTATGCAACCATTTATAAGCTAATTCCACAACCTATTATAACGTAACTACACACCCAATTCCACTTGTATTTTTCACAACTGGAATTGGTTAATCTGATTCGAAGGATTTTTTGGTAATATGAGAAAGTGTAATAAATTTAGAGTAGATAGTAGAGAGATAATTGAGATGATTCGGTTATTATTTAGAGAGATAAAATTTCATCTCGTTAAATATTTTTTAGAAAGTATTTATAGGCTAACTTTAGTCTTGATGGGCCTAATGGGCCGAACCACATTTATGGGCCAAGCCCAAAGTTCAAAAAGCCCACGTGGGTCATGGATAATTATTTAGATTAATCTAAAATATATAAATAAGTAAATAAATTTCTATAGAAAATAATAATTAAAATAAATTACAAAAAAGATGTTAGCCTTTGATCCCAAATGCGCGTTAAAAGTTTCTGACCTCATCAACAACAACTCTTACTTTTCGTAATCCATTATAACGCAATTACATACCCAACTAAAAAAATGGCCACTTTCAAAGATAAATAATGCTCAATTCAAAATTTCATAAGAAAAAATAATAAAAATCATAAAAAATAACATATCCAATTAATAAAAACAAAAATACATTATGTTATATATTTTCTTCACATACCTCAATTGTGTTTACCTAAAACATATCTCAATTCTCTACTAGTATGTTTTATCCATTTTTATGCTCTATTTTAATATAATATACAAGAAACATGAATGCATTATAATAACCAAAAATTTAATTTCATTACAACTCCAAGTAATAACCCAAAATGAACTAAAACAATATATTTCAACTTGCTCGATCAAATACAAGAGACAACTGGTATAGGCTTTCGAGTAATGAAAATATAATGTTTACATTTATTGGACTAAACGCATATACTGTTTAATATCATATGATTTCAGTTTAATGAGTCAAAGTTAAGTGTCATCTATAACACATTATTTTGACATTCTCAAACAAAATTGTGTCATGTTTAATAGTCTTCAAATGACGTTGTTGGAATATATTTATTTAATATATTTATAGACTAATAATAATTTGGACCGATATGCTAAATAAACATATTCTGTTATTGTCTTAAGGAAGTCCAAATTAAAAGTAGTCGAGTTAATTATTTAATTAACTAAATTGGACTTATGGGTAAAAAAGGCGTTATGGGCTCAAGTGTGGTAACCGGGTTGAATTTGGGCACTGTGATGAAGAGGGCCCAAATCTCAACACTTAAGCCTGAATTAATAAATCAGGGATATAAATTGAATTATCAATTTATTGGGTTATGGTCCCGGACACAAGGAAGTAACATAGGATGGGCTTTACAATGTTGGGCTTCACATTGTAAAATCTATAAATAAGGGGCTAGGTTTAGGTATTTCATCACTCTAAACCCTAATCAGAAATACGGCCGCTTCCTTAGTGTTTGGAAACTTTTCCCTCTTATCTAATCTGATTTTGCAGGTCTCTTAGTTTCATAAACGGAATCGCCGGAGAACGTGGAATCGCTAAAGAACGCTAGAGAATACTAGATGGATAGCAGCAGGCAAACCCGTAAGTATTCTTGATCTTCTGTTTATTCTATAGATGAATCTAGCAAAAGGGTTTAACTTTTTCCGCGATTTGTTATATATTATTTGATGCGATTTCGGATAATATATAACAATTGGTATCAGAGCCAAATAAACCCTTTTTGGATTCAGTAGAATAATCAAATTGAGTATTGATAGAGAAAAATGCATATTTTTTTTAATCGTAAAGAATCCATGTCATTGGGATTATGTGTTAATTGAATTGGTAGGGCATGGATTTAGGGATTGTATGAAAAGCATGTTATGTGATTTATTGAAATTGCAATTTTTATAGTTTGGGGATTTTTTTTTATTTCGGGTAAAATTAGGGTTTATTGATGTCTGGAATTTTTCTCCCAAAATTAGCATCAAATCAACCCTAAAATAACGAATAAAATCAAAATTATTGGGACAGTGGCTCATCGACAGCTTAACCCCTGATGTTAACGCTGATCGAAGACTGTCCGCTGATTATCACGGTAACCGAAAAAAAAAAAAATTTGCTGCAGCAATTTGCAGCTCGTTAGAAATTGCAGGGGCCTGCTGGAAATTATAGCAGGGACCTACTGCAATTTCAACAAGGGTCTGCTGAAAATTACAGCAGGGGCCCGCTGGAAATAACAGCAGGTGCCTGCACTGCTGTGTTGATTTTTTTTTTTATTATTTTTTTTTTAAAAAAAAAATTAATTTTTTTTTTCGAAAGTACATATTTTGTTCGGAAATATATATATTGTATGTAAATTATTTCACAAGTATGTTGTGTTTGGCATGCAATTTTTTTTTGTATGTTTATTTGTGAATTAAATTGTGTGTGTGTGAATGATTAAATGACGATGCATGATTAGGGTTTCGTAGACCGGTAGGTGAAACTAAGAAATTAATTTAATCGGCCCTCCGGAAGGTTAAAATTAATTTTCTTAAGGATCCTAGGCTTCGAAAAGTTCGGGGATTAATTTAAATTCAAATATTATCGGCCCTCCGGAAGGTTCACGTTTGGGTTTAAATTAATCATGAGCTGGAGAAAATTATTGAAAATGGTCTTTGTGCTGATTTTAATTTTAATTAGATGAAATCGGCCCTCCGGAAGGTTTCATCGGTACTTAAGGATAAATTAAATTCAGCTTTACGATTTTTTGATTTTAAGTAGGTGAAATCGGCCCTCCGGAAGGTTTCACCGGTACTTAAGAAAATCAAATTATGGTGATTTTAATTTTAAGTAAATGACATCGGCCCTCCGGAAGGTCTCATTGGTACTTAGAAAATTAAAATAATGATCATGCTATTTTTTTTTTCTCAAACTCATAAAATTGCATGTTAGTATGATTTGCCCTCCGGTATCTATTATCAATGAATTTTATGTTTTACATGTATTTGTCATATTCATGCATATGTTTTCAGTTATATGTCTAAGGTAGATGTGCTTTGTGTTGTTTGTTCTTATTATAGTATCCATGGGTTACAATTTTTTGGGGAATCATCCACCGACGTTGGATTGTTCGGATTTCCAATTGTGGAAGGAAGAAATGTTGCTGTTTTTATCTGTACATGATTACGACTATGCACTGATAACTCCCAGAACATCTCCCCTTAGTCCGGAAAGTACACCGGATGAAACTAAGGCTGATGAAAAGTGGGAAAGGTCAAATAAGTTATGCATGGCGCTCTTGTTACAGGGAATACCAGTAGCATTACGTGGGGCTGTCCCTAAAGGTGTTACCACTGCCTCGGTCTTTCTCACGGAGATTGAGAAAGCCTTTGCCAAAAATGAAAAGGTAGAGATGCAGCGTTTGCTCATCGAGCTAGCTACCAAAAGTATAATGGCAAAGGTAAAATCCGGGAGCACATTCTGGGAATGTTGATGATTGGCCAAAAGTTAAAGGCAATCGGTTTAGACTTACCTGAGGAATGCATAGTGGGATTCACATTTTATTCGCTTCGAGACCGGTTTAAGTATTTCCAGTCCACCTATAACTGCATGCGAGAAAATTTGAATATCAATGAATTGATTTCCCACGCTGCACAGGAGGAGGAAAGACTTAAAGGCACAGCGCTTGAGGCTAATGTGATTACATCACCAAATAAGGCAGGACCTAAGCGGAAGGCATATGGCAAAGGACCGGGTCAAGGTTCGGTCAACAAGAAAGGTATAAGGCCCTGGACAAGTTCATAACTTTTAAGACCGAGATTGAGAAATAACTTGGTAAAAGCATTAAGACCGTTAGATCTGACCGTGGTGGTGAATACTATGGTAGATATGACGGATCGGGTGAACAACGTCCAGGTTCCTTTGCACAATACCTAGAGAAGTGTGGAATAGTCCCTCAATACACTATGCCTGGTTCACCTCGCATGAACGGTGTATCTGAGAGACGGAACCGAACACTAAAAGATATGGTTAGAAGCATGATAAGTCACTCATCTCTACCATTATCTCTCTGGGGGAAGCCATCAAATGTGCCGCTTATATACTCAATCGAGTACCCACAAAGGCTACTGTTAGGACTCCATGTGAGCTTTGGAACGGGCGTAAACCTAACTTAAAGCATCTGCATGTGTGGGGTTGTCCAGCTGAGGCGAGGCCTTACAAACCTCAAGAAAAGAAACTGGACCAAAAAACAGTTAGTTGTTTCTTCATAGGTTATTCCGAACATTCTAGAGGGTTTAAGTTTTATGATTCTCTCACTGGTACAATATTTGAGACAGGAACGGCCAAGTTTCTAGAGGATGTTGAGTTTGGGGGGAAGAATAAGGGAACATATGTTGATTTTGAGGAAGAATCCATAAAGATTCATGAAGGTTTTAATAGGGATACTGAGATATCTGAAGATTGGGCGGTAATGCCAATCATTTCGATCCCATTAGAACAAGGTAATCCTCAGATTAACACTGATGCTCCACTTGAGGGTTCTAACCAGGATACAGAGATTCAGGTAGAACAAGAGGAACCTCAAGATAATCTTCCACAAGGGAATCAAAATGACATCGTTCATAATGATCAAACTCTACCTCCTCAAGAAGTGCAACAGGAGGAAATAGTGTCATTAAGAAGGTCCACTAGAGAAAGGAAGAGTACTATAGGTCCAGAATTTATAGTATATCTTCAGGAGCATGATGGGTTATGTGTTGGAACTGTAGATGATCCCTCATCCTACAAACAGGCCATGGCAAGCTCTGAATCTCAAAAGTGGATTGACGCTATGAAAGAAGAGTATAAATCAATGCAGGATAATGCGGTATGGGATCTTGTCCCATTACCTGAAGGAAAAAAGGCAATTGGTTGTAAATGGGTTTACAAAACCAAACGCGATTCCCTGGGTAATGTGGAAAGACATAAAGCACGTCTTGTAGCGAAAGGTTATACTCAGCGTGAAGGGATTGATTTTAAAGAAACTTTCGCTCCAGTATCGACGAAGGATTCCTTTAGAACAATAATGGCATTAGTTGCACATTTTGACCTTGAGCTTCATTAGATGGATGTTAAGACCGCTTTTCTCAATGGTAATATTGAGGAAACGATCTACATGATGCAACCAGAAAACTTTGTAGAAAGTAACTCAAAAGATCTGGTTTGCAGACTTAAGAAATCCATTTATGGGCTTAAACAAGCTTCTCGTCAATGGTATCACAAATTCCTTGAGGTGATAGTCGGTTATGACTTTGAGATCAACTCGGTTGAGGATTGTGTTTATCACAATTTCAGTGGGAGTAATTTCATATTTCTTATATTATATGTGGATGACATATTGCTTGCCTCGAACAATAAGGAATTGTTACACACTACAAAAAAAAAATTTCTATCAGACAAGTTTGATATGAAGGATCTTGGTGATGCCAGTTTTGTGTTAGGAATCCAGATACATCGAGATCGTTCTCGTGGTATTCTTGGATTATCACAAAAAGCATACATTAAAAGTGTGTTACAACGTTACGGATTGGCAGATTGCAAACCCCTAAGTACCCCTATAGCAAAGGGTGACAGACTTAGTCCGAGTCAATGTCCTAAGACAAAACTTGAGATTGAGGAAATGAAAACGGTCCCTTATGCTTCTGCAGTTGGGAGTTTAATGTATGCTCAAGTTTGTACTAGGCTGGACATTGTCTTTGCTGTAAACATGTTGGGGAGATATGTTAGTAACCCATGAATGGATTACTGGAAAGCAGTTAAAAGAGTACTCCGATATCTGCAAGGAACAAAGGGGCACATGTTGACATATAGGAAGTCGGATAAACTGGAGATCATCGGGTATTCCGACTCAGATTTTGGTGGATGCGCAGATACATTAAAAGTATGTCAGGCAACATATTCTTATTGGCTGGAGGTGCAATATCCTGGAAAAGTGTAAAGCAAACACTTATTGCATCGTCCACCATGGAAGCAGAATTTGTTGCATGCTTTAAGGCATCAAACCAGGCACTATGGCTGCGGAATTTTGTTACTGGATTACGCATTCCATAGTGCAGTACTCTAACATCAACAGGAGCGCATCTAAATCCAAACACATAGACATAAAGTTTCTGTCTGTTAAAGAAAGAGTACAGATGGGTCAGATAAGTATAGAGCACATCAGAACAAACTCCATGATAGCAGATCCTCTAACAAAGGCGGTTTTGCCTAAAGTTTTCCAGGGACACACCATCAGTATGGGTGTAGTTGATTTAGAGGATTTTTAGTTTCAGTGGGAGAGTTTGTAATAGGATCTGATGTTGTATTTTGCAGTATTGTGCACATTAAAGTTTATTGCAATATATATGCTTGGAAATATTTATTGATATCTGTACTGTATTGGATCTCCAAAAGTATGAACCATTTAAGAGTAGATATGTACGATTACAAGCCATATTACTCTAAGACCACTCTCCATAATTGGCCCAAGTAATTGATTGATTATGGTAATGTGATTACTGTTGCATCCTATTGTTCACATTACGAGAAAGAGGTCTTTAGTCCTTTATTATTATCAATCATGTACGGGGTTGTACCGTTTGCCCATTGACAATGAATATAGGGATCCCATTAAAGTTGAATATGTATTCTTGAGTAGCATATGACGGTCCAAGTGGGAGATTGTTGGAATATATTTATTTAATATATTTATAGACTAATAATAATTTGGACCGATATGCTAAATAAACATATTCTGTTATTGTCTTAAGGAAGTCCAAATTAAAAGTAGTCGAGTTAATTATTTAATTAACTAAATTGGACTTATGGGTAAAAAAGGCGTTATGGGCTCAAGTGTGGTAACCGGGTTGAATTTGGGCACTGTGATGAAGAGGGCCCAAATCTCAACACTTAAGCCTGAATTAATAAATCAGGGATATAAATTGAATTATCAATTTATTGGGTTATGGTCCCGGACACAAGGAAGTAACATAGGATGAGCTTTACAATGTTGGGCTTCACATTGTAAAATCTATAAATAAGGGGCTAGGTTTAGGTATTTCATCACTCTAAACCCTAATCAGAAATACGGCCGCTTCCTTAGTGTTTGGAAACTTTTCCCTCTTATCTAATCTGATTTTGCAGGTCTCTTAGTTTCATAAACGGAATCGCCGGAGAACGTGGAATCGCTAAAGAACGCTAGAGAATACTAGATGGATAGCAGCAGGCAAACCCGTAAGTATTCTTGATCTTCTGTTTATTCTATAGATGAATCTAGCAAAAGGGTTTAACTTTTTCCGCGATTTGTTATATATTATTTGATGCGATTTCGGATAATATATAACAGACGTATCTTGATACCTTTCTCAACTCATATAGATTAAAAAATTTATTTGTTAAATTGGTTTTAGGAGTTATGAATTGTTCTTTAAAATTTTTTTAAAAAATTTAATTGTTAAAACCCATATGATTTTTTCTAGTTTCTTTGATTTTGTTTGAATTTTATAGAAACTTTTCGTCCAATACGAATGAGGTTTAAAATATATAAATGTACACAGCTTTTAAATATTTCTTTCAAAATAAATTAAAATTTATTTTGGTTTGGAACTAATATTATATAGTTAGATGTTTTTAGAGAATAAAGAATTAAAAAAAATGTAACTTACCAATAACAAGTTGCGAAAGAGGTAAACTACAATAACAACATGGATTTTCAACTTTATCCAAAACAACCTGTTATATGAAATCTACCAAAAATATCCTTCAAATATAAAACAAAAAAAACAAAAAACTCTCATATTTTACGTTAGCTAGTGACTTTCTTTCGAACTCTCTCTTTAAGATTCAATCTTATAAATATTTCGATGTAATGATTTATGTGACAAGTTTCAGTAATATTTATAATATTTCAACATAAATCAACTCCCAAATTAGTTTTTCACGAAGAAATTACTCTGTTTCGTCTTTAATTTTTGAATTTGTGTTCGTAGTTATCTTTAACCTTTAAACTCCATATGTTTCAAACTCTAACTAAAAAAATCCATGTATTTATACTTGTAAAAGACAAACATAACAAAATGCATGACATACATTTTTTGAATTTTTTTCTTATTTTTGTAGCCAAAATTACTCTTAATTACACAACTAGAACATAATTACGTTTTTCCAAAATAGTTGTGTAACCTAATACTCCTATTTTTACCATCAAATGCAATTCAAAAATTAAAAAAATTAAATGTTTCATGGATCTAGTTTTGTTCGTCTTAAAAAAAACACAACCAATGGCATTTTCGGATTTTTTGGAACTATAGTATAAAAGATATGGTATTTAAAAAAAACTTCTAACACACATGTTTTTTCACAACCAAACTCCTATTTACACAACTCTTTTGTTCTTAATTACGTAACCCGATTACTCATAATTTTTTTAACCAGATGCAATAAAATAATTTAAAATAATATCTTTCATGGATCTAGTTTGTCTCGAATTAAAAAACAAAACTAATGGTATTTCAGATTTTTTCATTGAGCTATGGTTTGAAAGATATGATATTTAAAAAAAATCTAACATAATTTTTTTCATAACTAAAATCCTATTTATGCAAGTCTTTTCTTCTTAATTACACAACTAGATTACTCATATTTTCGCAACCAAAAGTATCTTTAATGGACCTAGTTTTTTGCATTAAAAAAACAAAACCAGTTGTATTTTAGATTTTTTTCGGAGATATGATTTGAAAGATATAGTATTAAAAAAAATTCTAACGCAATTATTTTTTTCACAAGCAAAGTCGTATTTATGCAACTTTTTTTTTTCTTAATTTTGTAACCCGATTACTTTTATTTTCACAATCATATGTAGTAATATATGTCGTATACATATAGATCCTAGATATGAAAATATGCCCATGAAAAAACACCATAGATATAGAAAAATAAATATTTACGCTAGACGCATAAATCAATATACTAACATAAAAAATAAAAGAAGGGCTAATCAGATAGAAATAATGAATCGTAAATAGATTTCAGATTCGAATTCCATAAAGAATATAAATGGTTTTCATTAGAATTATATAATGATAAAATAATGTAAGGACTTTCTTCAAGATTTTGATTCATTCAGTTGATATTTTGAAAATAGGTTGGTTGAACTTGAAATGATTTCAATGAATTTGATAACTAAAACGTAAACAATTGTATTGCACATTCGATTGGTTGATACCAACGAAATTGAGTACTAACTCTAATTCATTATTTAATTTGAATTAACTGATCAACTTGCTATCTAAGATTTTTTTTCCTGATTTTTTTGCAACAACTATTGACATATCTTTTTTTATTATATTATGACAATAAGTCCTTTCACTTCTGATCATGGAGTTTATACGCTTAAAGAAAACACAGGGACGTATCACTCAAATTATTGAGCTGGTACTAGATATAGCTTCCCCCCGGCCAAGATGCCTAGTATTTACAATGCTATGGTGGTTAATGGACAAGATACTTTTAGTCATCAAATTAATGTGACTTGTGAAGTACAACAACTATTATGAAATAATCGAGTTAGAGATGTAGCTATGAGTGCTAGAGAATGTCTAACAAGAGTATTAGAAGTAACATGAACTCCTTTAAGTGTTCCTATTGGAAGAGTGACTCCAAAACAAATTTTTAGCGTACTTGGAGAACCATTTGATAATTTTGGTCCTATAAATTATCCAGACAATATTTCTTATTAAGAATCTGCGCCTACCTTTATAGAATTAAATAAAAAATTATCTATTTTTGAATTAGGAACTAAAATAGATGATCTTTTAGCTCCTTATCATCGTGGAGGAAAAATAAGACTTCTCAGGGAAGCTGACATGGGTAAACAATACTTATTATGGAATTAATCAACAACATTACCCAAACTCATGGGGGTGTATCCGTATTTGGGGGAGTAGGTGAACGTACTCATGAAGAAAATGATCTTTACAAAGAAATGAATGAATTTGGAGTCACTAATGAACAACAAATTATGGAATTAAAATTGGCTCTAGTCTCCGGGCAAATGAATGAACCACTAGAAGCTCGTATGAGAGTTGTTATGACTGCCCTTACTATGACAGAATATCTTCGAGATGTGAATAAACAAGATTTACTTCTTTTTATCGATAATATATTTTGTTTCGTTCAAGAATGATCCAAAGTATCCGCCTTATTGGGCATAATGCCTTATATTTTGGGTTATCAACCGACCCTTAGTACCGAAATGGTTAAATTACATGAAATAATTAGTTCTACCAAAAAATATTTCATAACTTCTATTCAAGTAGTTTATGTACATGTAGACTATTTGATTGACCATGCTCCCGCCAATATATTGGTATATATACATGTGACTACAATAAAATCAAGAGCATTAGTTGCCAAAGGTATCCATCCAACGGTATATCCTTTAGATTCGACGTCAACTATGCTCCAACCTTGAATCGATAATGTGGATTATTTCTGATTGAGGGTAGTTTTGTAAAGTGTTTTGAGAATTTAAGGTTTAGGATAGAATGTAGAGTGATAATTAAGGTGTGTGCTTGTATTAAATTTTGATCACCCTCATTAATGAAAGTAGTTGGGGTATTCATACTTAATTAATAACTCATGAGACTTTCAGGTCAGATTGTGGGCTTCAGTTAAGTTTAAAAACCCATTAGTCCAAGACATGAAATGACCAACACCTAGCTTAGTCACATTCCACTAAAATTGTCATGTTCAGTTTCTCATGGTAGTGGTTTGGTCTGAACTGCCCTTCCAATAGGGGTAAGGTGTAGTGTAAATAATATCCGACCGTATCAGTAGCCCATTTAGGTCTTGCAAATAATCTTTAGAAGAGCTAACCTTTAAGAATTAAAATCAACTCCTTCAGATCTGTCTCTATACCTGAACCAAAGATATCATATTTTTCTATTAAGAATTTCAAGAGTCAGGCTGATCGGAATTTGGTGGGACTAACTTTACCGTTAAGAATTTTAAGAGTCATTTTTATAACGTGGGACACGTGTCAGGTTCTGGTTCGACCTCTCAGCCGTTTTTCTCCTAGATTCTCGTACCTACTCGGGTTGGAAGTTACTTAGGGTGTAACCCCATACTTATAGCCCTTAATCATTACTTCGATTGGTCTGTCCTCTCCTAGATAACCTCCCATATTTTCAGAGTTATATAAATCGGTTTCACTGTTTTATTATCTCCAAGAACACAAATACTTCTAGAGAGAGAAAGCTTGATAATCCTTTCAAACTCTGCATAGGTAATTTATGTTGACAACAAGAAATACATTGGTAACAGGAGGTGTGCTGAATTTATCTGAATCGGAGAATGCGAGGAAAGTTGCAAGAGACGAAATAATTGTTGTTGGTCTTCCTGTCTCTTCTAGTGAAGAAATCAATCAACCAAAAGCAAACACAAACCAATGTTCATCATCATAAAAAACATCTAAGGTCAGCAAAGTTCCTTTTGTCCCAAATCTTTCTCATCTTCAATAAGGATCCTCTGTTCAAGAATCTCAGAACCCTTTTCACCCTTCATTGCCATGGGTTCGGAGGCTGAGAAGACCACCCCTCGTCGAATAACTCACAAATCTAAAGCTAAATCTACCCATAGCTCTTCAAAACCTGCCAGTTCGGAGATAATAAAGCCCCCGACAGAGACCAAGCCCTCGGAGCAACAGTGAAGCGTGATGGAAGAAACCATGGAGGATAGTATATAAGATACTTCTTTTGAGGTGTCCAGACAAATAGAGGACATTGCAGAAGATCAGAAGGGCAAGGTAAAAGTCGGTCTGCCCAATACGGAGTCGCTTCCCGAGTGTTTGGAATGTAAAGTGGGTCCAAACTTCCAGAAGGTTAGTGCGGAGTACCTGATAGCCCTCCAGATCATTGCTTACGTGTACACCCATACTACTGAATTGGGTCGTATTCGACCTAAGTGGGGTTTTCCTGATTCTGTTAAGGTGAGAATCTCAATCACTCTGGAGACTCCGATGGACTGCAAGTCCAATCAATTAGTAGTATACAATGAGATACTAAATTGGGGACTTCAGTTTCCCTTGGATCCGGAGATAGTCAGGTACTTCCACCTGGTAAAACTATGCCCAAGTCAGCTGAGTCCGAACGCATGGTATACTTTGATGGCTGGCGTAATGGCTTCATGTTTGTCAAAGATCCCATTACCAATGGAGCAATTCGCTGCTGTGGTGAGCCTATGCAAGAACCACCGCGTTCCCTTTTACCATTTCAATATGGGGAATGACTACAAGATATTAAATGACTTACTAGAGTCTGAGAAACAATTGAGGATCCAGTTCTTGTTCATCAGTAGGGCGTGGAAGAACGGGAGAAATATTAAAGTTGATACCAATCGAAGCCAACTGACTAGCCGCTGGAAGAGCATAAGTAACCTTTTATTTATATTTCCTTTAGTCTTTTTAAATACGGTGTGGTTATTTCGAACTAACTTGTGTTTTATTTTCTTCAGTTTTTCCGAATTTTTTTCGGATTATCTAGAGGTTTGCCAAAGAACCTGTGCCAAGTTAAACGCCAGATCCTTGGAGAAAAAAGGGAATGGTTTCCACAACTGCTTCACCTCAAGGAATTTTATGAGGTCTTATCTGTGGAATACTATAGGGAGAAGAGACCTTACCTGGGAGAAACTAACCACTCCTGATCATACAGACGTTATCCTCAGGAGAACTGAGGCTAAGGACACCAAAATATACTTTCCATCTAGGGTTAAAGCCCATAACCATCTGGAAAAGATGATGAACAAGAGAAAGAAAAAAACCACAACAAACCCACCTCAGCCTATTACTGAAGGGGTCAATTCGGAGAATCAAAGAGGAATTAATAGTACTATACTGGAGGCATTCGAAGTTACAGTCAAAGAGACTGGTGGATTAAATGACCCACCACAAGTCACAAAGAAGGATAGGAAGCAAAAGGCTAGCAGTGATGAAAATGCTGCAAAGAAGAAGAAAGTCACTATGGGATCAGAGATAATTCTACGTCCTTCTGAACTTCCTCCTCTGGTTCCTGCTGATCCTACTCTTCATGAGGAAATTCCAACAAACATATATTCCGAACAAGCCACTACTGATGGAGAGGTAAATCTTGATGCATTTCAGAACATTAACATGTATTTTAATGATCGAGACAAGGATGACTTCGCGGGGCCTTATCGTCCTGCCAATTCGACCAATGTTGTGACTCATAATGGTGAGACCTATGTGATACCTGATGAGTCCGAATTCAGCATGATCCCCGAACAAGGGCAATTATGTCTAGTCTCTCCGAATACCGGACGTGTTACATGGACAGGGCTCGAACAGGTCACTTGGACCAGACAGATTTCTGTGAACACAGTGAACTTAAAGCTGTTCGAACTATGACAAAAGTACTAAAAAACCTAAAAACTTCTTGACTAAGCTACTTGCTCTCCTACTTAGAGCTCATGGGTCTTTGAACATGACCCGGGTTATTTAAACATGACCCGAAAGCCCATAAGGGCCCAAACATTACACTATAAATACCCAACCACCCGCATTAACTATGGGTAATGAGAATTAACTGCTACCAAGCTGCTTAATCATCTCTCTACTCTCTACTCTAATCGTTAAACACCCACACACCACCGTTAAACACCCATACACCACCGTTAAACACCCACACATCACCTTAAAACTCCACTTGAAATTACCAGCCTACCCTCAGGTGATTATTATCCACACCAAATTGGCGACCACAATGGGAGGAGAAAGGTGCCTGAATCAAACATTCAAAACCTGCCAAGAAATTCTGTCCGTATGAATCCGGAAAATCCAGAGCTTCCACCAGCTTTGCTCGAAGTGGTGGAAGAGAACGATGAGTACACTGTCCAAGAGCGCGACATGTTAAAGCTTGAAATAGAAGCTCTGAGGGCTGAAAAGGCCAAGATGGGCGTGAAAGAAAAATCTAAGGCATCGGTTGTTCATCACACCGATAACCCCAGAGAGCATGAGGCTTCCAAAACTCATGTGAGCACCAGAAAGACTCATGCTAGTTCTAAAAAGTCTCACCGGTCCAAGCCTGTGGAGAGTTCTGACTCGAGCTCAGAATCTTCGGGTAGCTCTTCGGACAGTGAGGGAAATGAAAAATCCTTGTCCTCTAGCAGCGATGAGGGTCGAACCAAGAAAAAGCAAAAGCAGGTTAAGAAATATTCAAGAAAAAGAGACCACCATGGAAGAATGAAAAGGCATATTGGAAAAGGGTCATCTCACCACCGGAGGTATACAGACAAGATGCTGATGGATCCCTTTTCTTTCCACGATGAGCCAGGTATCTTTGCAACTCCCAATGAGGATACTGTGTTCAGTCGTGGAAGGAATTGGAGGCAGTCTCCACTGTCTTCTAAAATCCTGTCCGGAAGCCTCCCCAAGAGGTTTGACAGCACTAAAATGGAGAAGTACGATGACAGTACTGATCCGCACAACCATCTGGAGCAATTCAAGAACTTCATGATGAACTTTGATGATGATGATAAACTACTTTGTAGAGCATTCTCCCAATCATTTACGGGGAGTGCTCTGAAATGGTACAACAGCCTACCTCAAGGTTGTATTAAAGATTTCGATACGTTTTGGCTGGCCTTCCGAAGGCAGTTCGTAGGGAGTAAGGAGCTGAAGGGCAATGGAGACACCATAATCCATTGTGCCCAGGAGCCAAATGAATCCTTGAAAGAATACATAAGCCGCTTTGTGAACACAAAGAATGGGTTGGCTGATTGCTTTGAACATGTAGCAATAGCATCCCTGAGACAAGGTTTGAACCCAGGCAATCTAGCTGATTCGGTGACCAGAAAGAAGGCTATGACATGGGGAGGGTTGCTGAATCAGGTTGGCAAACAAATAAATGTCGATGAAACAAAGAAAACCAAGGTGCACCGGCAGGTGAGGTCCACCCCAGTGGCACCAACTCCAAATCAAAACCAGTCCGGGAACAAAGCAAGAGAAACCGGACAGGGGCATGGTAGGGCAAAAGCTCAGTCTCAGCCAGCTGCTCCTGCTCAAAGTCAACAATCCAGAAACAAGAGAGGGCCATGGGTCCAACCGGAGTGGTTCGCAGAGTTAAAAGAAAGTGTGGCCACTATCTTTGATAAAACAAAAGATGAGGTACATTACCGGAGACCAGCAACTTTGCAGTCTCCTAGAGAGCATCGTAACAACTCCTTTTGCCAATATCACAATGATATTGGCCATACCACTGATGATTGCATAGCATTGAAACAAGAAGTTCAAAACCTGATTGAAAGGGAAAAGTTGGGAGCATACGTTAAGAGAAGAGGAGGCAACAGGCCTGATAACACTCACCGGGTTGGTCCAAGTAATGCTGCTCCGGAGGGGGCCATGGTTATAGTTGAAAGGTTTGATGTGGAATCTGAATACTTGGATCCTGATCCAACTCGAAACAGAGTGGGTGCTATTGAGGAGTGTTCTAGATCGGTCTCCGGGCTCATTAAGTTTTTTGAGTCGCTTACAATTTTCGGAGGGGAGACTATGACAGCTCATACTGCTTCTTCGAGAAAGAGGCATGTTCATAATTTAGCCTCCCAGCTAGAAGGAGGCATGACATCTTATCAGTCACCGAACTCATTCCCCTTCATTGTCTTTGATGAGGATGATTTGAGGAACATTGCTGGCCCTCATGAGGATGCTGTTGTCATAGGAGCTTCTATAGGGGGCAATGAAATAAGGCGAATCTTGATGGATACTGGAAGCTCAGCCAATATCCTTTTCCTAACCACTTATAAGAAAATGAAAAATCCAGCTGTGATTCAAAAGTCGGACAGGTCGATCGTGGGCTTCACAGGCAGCTCAGCCGATGTGATCGGAGAATTTGAAGAAGAGGTGTTATTGGGCAGGGGCCCTTTCAAGAAAATGGTTAGAATACTCTTTATTGTGGTGGATTGTCCCACTTGCTATAATGCTATTCTAGGGAGGTCTTGGCTCTCTAGGATGCATGCAGTGGCCTCAACAGTCCACCAGTGCTTAAAGTATGCTGTTCAGGGACAGGTTGGGGTTGTCCGGAGCAGCCAAAAGATTGCAAGAGAATGCTATGCCACTGCCCTGGCTCCTCGAATGCTGGGGGCAGTCCGTATAAATGATCAATAGCAGTTTGAGGGCCTTTCTGGGGGTGAGGGTGAAATTGATGACCCCAGAGAGACCCCTGGAGTGTTGATTCCAATTGAAGAGGTTGAAACGCACTGTTTGGAAGAAGGCAGGAGTGTCAAAATAGGGTCCAAGATGCCACCAATGTTGAAAAAAGAAATGTTGAAATTTTTGAAAGACCATCAGCACGTTTTTGCTTGGTGCAATGCTGATGTTACTGGAGTTCCATCAGCTGTGATATCCCATCACCTATCTGTCCGAAGAGATGTAGCACCAGTGGTTCAAAAAAGAAGAGCTTTTTCCAAAGAAAAGGCTGATGTCATTGTACAAGAGGTTGACAGACTCACAAAGATGGGGCATATTAAGGAATCTCAGTACCCTTTGTGGACTGCCAATCCTGTCCTGGTGAAAAAGAAGAATGGCAAGTGGCGCATGTGCATTGACTTCACAGACCTCAATAGAGCTTGCCCAAAAGACTTGTATCCGGTCCCCCGGATAGATCAGTTAGTAGACTCTACTTCTGGGAACAAACTGCTTTCCTTTATGGATGCCTTCTCTGGGTACAATCAGATTCAAGTAGATCCAAAAGATCAAGAGCATACCACATTTGTCACTGACAGGGGTCTGCATTGCTACAAGGTGATGCCATTTGGTTTGAAAAATGCTGGGGCTACTTATCAGAGGTTAGTCAACAAGGCATTTGCTGATCAAATCGGAAGAAATATGGAGGTTTACATTGACGATATGATGGTGAAAAGTGTGGATGAGCAGCTACACTTGTCCGATCTCCAAGAAACTTTTGCCAACTTGGTAAAAGTAAATTTAAAGTTAAACCCTGAAAAATGTGTCTTCGGAGTACAGTCCGGGAAGTTTCTAGGCTATATCATAAGTGAGCATGGAATACAGCCCGATCCGGACCAGCTGAATGCTCTTTTCCAGATGGAACCTCCTCGAAACGTCAAAGAAGTACATCGGTTAACGGGGAGATTAGCAGCTTTAAACAGATTTATCTCCAGGTCTTCGGACATGTGTGCTCCTTTCTTTCAAACTTTGAAGGGTGCAAAGGGTTTCGAGTGGACCCCACAGTGTGATGAGGCTTTCAATGAAATCAAGAAACACCTGTCCTCCCCCAAAACTTTGTTTAAACCAGTTTATGGGGAGACTCTCTTCGTATACTTGGCAGTTTCAAGTTGTGCCATCAGCGCTGTGCTGGTAAGAGAGGTCGATAGATATCCCCACCCAGTGTACTACATCAGCAAGAGCTTGATAGATGCTGAGAGACGTTACTTGAAACTTGAAAATTTGGCTTTAGCTCTGGTAATAGCTGCAAGGAAGATGAGGCCTTATTTCCAGGCTCATCCTATCATCGTCCGGACCTCTTTTCCCTTAAAAAATGTCCTTCAAAAAGCAGACATTTCGAACAGAATGACTAAGTGGTCAGTAGAATTGGGGGACTTCGACATAGACTTTGCTCCCCGGACGGCAGTAAAAGCCCAAGCTGTGGCTGATTTCCTGGTTGAATTCCACTCCGATAGGGATTCGGAGCAAGCTACTGATACAAAAGACAAGAAAATGTGGATCGTCCGAACAGATGGTGGATCTAGCACTATGGGATGTGGTGCAGGAATATGTTTAACTTCCCCATATGGAGACAATATGTACCAGGCTATTTGTTTTGATTTCAGGGCATCTAATAACGAGTCTGAATATGAAGCAGCTATAGCTAGGTTAAAGTTAGCATACATTTGTGGGGCTAAAAGGGTCAAGATGCTAAGTGACTCCCAATTGCTTATTCACCATGCCTTAGGCCAATCTGAGGCTAGAAAGGAGCAACTCGTGAAGTATTTACTCCTCCTCAAAAATGAAGCACTAAAATTTAAAGCTGTTGTCTATGAACACATTCCCCGGGCAGAAAATGGGCTAGCAGACTCATTGGCAACTATAGCATATACGGAGTCATACCCATGGATCCATGTGCTTGAAAGCCCTTCTATTCAACTTGGTAAGGGTGAAGAAGAGGAAGTTTTTGAAATACAAGTGAAACAGCCTCAAGACTGGAGATCTCCTCTCATACAATATCTGTCTGATGGTATTATGCCTTCAGACAAGTCACAAGCCAGAACATTGAAACACAAGGCTCGTGGTTTCATTTTGTTGAGAGAAGTGTTGTACAAAAAATCCTATAGTAAACCTCTCCTGCGTTGCTTGGGGGATGTTGAGTCACAAGTAGTCCTCTCCGAATTGCATGATGGTGAGGGATCATCCCATTGTGGGTTTAGAGCTTTAACAAGAAGAGTATTACTCTCCGGATATTATTGGCCATCGATTATGAAAGATGCTAAGGAATTGGTGAAGAGGTGTGACCCATGCCAGAGGTACAGAAATGAAATTCATGTACCAGTTATTCCTTTGGAGTCAATTTCTGAGCCCATCCCTTTTGCTCGATGGGGGTTGGACTTAGTAGGGACTCTCCCTGTGGTGTCCGGAGGGCGTAAAACTATAATTGTGGCCATTGACTACTTCTCAAAGTGGATAGAAGCAGCTCCCCTGGCAGGGACAACATCAAAAGCTGTCATAAAATTCATTCTGTCCAACATATGTTGCAGATTTGGTGTCCCACAGAAAATAACAACAGACAATGGGCCACAGTTTGACAATAGAGAAATGGAGAGCTTCTGTGCCTCAAGGGGTATACATCATTGTTTTTCTTCACCTTTCCATCCACAAGCAAATGGGCAAGTTGAAGTTGCCAATAGAACTATCCTGTCCGGTTTAAAGAAGAATTTGGAAAGGGCTGCTGGGAAGTGGCCTAGTTATTTACAAGAAGTCTTGTGGGCCTACCGGACAACACCTGGGGTTGTAACACAAGAATCGCCCTTCGCCTTGGTCTATGGGATGGATGCAGTAGCCCCCATAGAGAAGACACTCCCTTCCTTTCGTGTTCACAACTTCTCCGGACACGCTAATGAGATGGCAATCAGAAATCAACTTGATTTGATAGAAGAAAGACGGGTTAAAGCTCGCCTTAGAGTTGCACACTATCAGGGATTGATGAGAAGCAGGTTTGCTTCTAAAATTAAAAGAAGAGATTTCCAACCAGGGGACAAAGTATTAAGAAAGGTCTTCTTACACACTAAAGAAAAGCTCTTCGGAAAGCTGGCCCCGACCTGGGAGGGTCCGTATATTGTGGTTGAAAGAATCAAGCCTGGAACTTAATGGTTGGAAGACAAAGATGGCAGGGTTCTAACTCACCCTTGGAATATTGAGCAACTTCGGATGTACTTGGAATAACACTTGTGTAAATATTTACTTGTTTGAACTTCCATGTCAATATTTGGGGGCATACTCTTTCCTCCCTGGTGGCACGGGGAGGGTTTAGTGAGGTGTCCGGATGGTTGAATAAAATTCGATGCCTTCTTCAAAATTTTCTAAGTATTTTCAAAGTTCTATCTCTTGTTATACTACCCAGACTGAAAGATCTAAGGGCTATTTAAACTCTAGCCAGAGAATTTAAACACTCTCACAATGCAATAACTAAACGCTACTTAAACTCTAGCTATCTAAACTAAGACAAACAATGAAAGAAGATGATGATTGTGCAAAACAGAAATGTTCATTGAACAACTTAAAATTGCCTTGGCCTTCCAAGGACTTTCGAATAAGTCAGGTTACAGCACAAAAAATCTGTCCGAACAAATACCGGACACCACTACAAAAAGAGTGCCTTGGCCTTCCAAGGACTTTAGTTTGAATAAAAGATAAACCAAGTAAACCATAAATTAAGATTGAGCCTTTGAAGATGGCTCCCCTTCATCTACTTTCTTACCCTTAGAGTCGCTCCCCCCTTCGACTACCTTCTTGCCTTTGGGATCATTCTCCTCTTCACCTGGGCTCTCTCCGGTCCTCTCTTCATCATCAGATGAAGACCCACTAGAAATTCCATCCTCTTCGACCATTGTATAATATGGAAGGTCATCATCATCCACATAGAGCCATAAGTCCCCCAGGGTCCTCTTCGGAAATTTTTCATGAAAAAGGAGAACCATATCAGACTTCACCCTTTGAATCAATAACTCTTCGCTTTTAATCATCTCCCTGGCGTAAGCATTGATCTTGGCGTTGATTGTAGCCTCTTGATCCCTTAACAGAGCATTTTTCTCCTCAGCAGCCCTGGTCACTGCATTCTCAAGAGCGATCTTGTCAGTGGTCAGGTTGGTGATAATCTTCTCATTGGCAGTGGTCTCTCCCTTTGAGGCACTAAGGTCTTTCTCCATACCGGACAGCTTCTCCCAAAGATCTTTTATGGTTTCTTCTAGGGTGGCAACTTTTGTGTTGCTTTCATCTTGATTCCTCTTCAGCTCCTCATTTTCTTCCTTAAGCAAGTCAGCATTGGTAGTAGCAGTGCGGAGGTCCTTGGACAGCTTTTCCTTCTCAGACTTGAGGTCTTTGATGGTGTCTGCTTGACTCCGGACTTGTCTCTCGAGTGTAAGAACTGGCTGCACATTGCTAAGCAAGGAATGGGTTATGGTGTCCTTTTCACTAGAAACAATGAAAGTCTTACCATTGAAGTTGACTGTATTGGAGCTGCTTGGAGGAATGTAGGGCCCTACGAATTCATCTCTGGGGAGGCCAAGGAAGTATTCACCAAGCCCAGCTAGACCAGTGATGTCCACTCCATCGAGGTTGAGATCTCCCCCCTCTACCTCATCGGTATGAAAGTCCCTTGGGATCTCTTCGGCCTGCGTTGGGTCAGAGGGGTCAGTGGGGAAAGAGGGCTCCGGATCCCGGAGAGCGAGCTCATCTCCTTGGGAAGTCTTTTTCTTCTTGGCTTCCCGGTCAGCGCCTTCACCTACTTGCTTGCGAGTCCTCTTGGGAGCCCTTGGAGGTTTTGGGAGGTCTACTTCCGGCCTTTCGGTCTCTTGCTCCACCACTTGCAAGAGGGCTGCATCAATTTGAACCTGGGCCGGTCCCTCCGGGTCTGTTGGAGCATCCTTCTCAGCATCACTTGCCCCTTTTTTGCCTCTCTTCTTGCCCTTCATTTTGCTTGGGGCTTTGGCCCGGGCAGGCAGGTAGAGTGTCCCGTCTAGTTCGTGGGACCTTCTAAGCACAATGTCTTCAGGAGGCTGGGTGGTGAGCTCCTCCTAAGATAGGTCTCTCCGGCCTGTGGTGTTCCACAGGTGAGACCTTGCTAGATTTCCAGAGGTAAAGGCTTTGTAGAATCGATTCTCCCAGTTCTCTGCGGCCCAAGCATTGATTTTGCCACAGGTAACCTGTCCGGCCTTCAAATAATCCCCGAACTCCTTTGGCAGTTCTATTAAAACAAAAGAAAGATTAGTTAATTTAAACCAACTTAAAGAAGGAAGAAATGGACAAAGAGTTAAAGTAAGAAACTTACGGTCACTCCTCCACCTACTCCTGAGGAGGCTTGGGTTTTCTTCGGCCTTGATCTTTTTGCCGTTTTCCCAAGCGCCACTGACAAACAGAAATTGGCTCCTCCATTTGCTCTCTGACTCCAAGAGATCATCAACAGCCTTGAGATCATTACCTATATTGAAGTGGTAGAAGGGGAATTGGTGATGCTTGCAAAGGTTGGCCACCGCTGCGAACTCTTCCATATGGAGAGGGATCCCAGACAGCCTAGATGCCATGATACATAACATCAGAGTATACCAGCCATTGGGGCTCAGCAGGCTCGGGCAGAGCTTCACCATGTGGAAGTATCGAACGATCTCTGGGTCCAGTGGGAACCTGAGTCCCCAATTAAATAGCTCTGTAAAAAAGACTATTTCATTCCTCTTGCAATCCATAGGGGTCTCCGGATCTATGGGGATCCTTATCTTTACATTTTCTGGGATCCTCCATTTTGTGCGCATTCGACCCAGGTCAGAAGTATGGATGAATGCGTACTTGGTCTTCTGTAAGGCCAAGAGATATTTGAGCTAAACTCTGTGGAAACACGGCCCCACCTTCTCTTCAAGACACTCCGGCAGGTCCGGATGCCTCACGTACAGTTTTTGCTTGCCTTTTTTGGCAGCAACAACATTTTCAGTATGGCCGGAGGACTCAGACTCAAAAGGGACCTCTTCAGCAGAGTCCTCCATTCTTTCCTCCATAATTGTTGGGGGAATGTCTGTGGTAGTGGTCCGGGGAGGGTTAAAGCTTGGCTCAGCCTGGCTACTGGACTGCTGGCCTTCTGTGTTTCTTTGACTTCTTATCTCAGGCTGGGGCTCAGAGGCAGAAGTCTCTCTTGGAGGTACCGGACTGCTGGCATCCGGACCAGATGGCTTTTCCCGGAGAGCACTTATGGGCGCTCCAGACCCAGAGCCACTGTTTTTTGCCCCCGATTTGGAGGGAGTATTCTTGGAAGCTAGCCCTTTGACTAGCCGGCTTGACCTTTTAACCACCAGCTTTTCCGGAGAGTGCTCTGTGTCGGACCCCATTGCAATAAAAGGCGAAGTTTTCCTAACGCTTGTAACTGTGACTCCTGGCTCAACAGCAGGCACTGACTCCTGAACTGAGGAACCAGAGACTATGGGCGAAAGGGTGGATTGAAAAAGTTTTTTGGGCTTAGTACCTTTGGAGGAAGATGAGCCTCGATCTGACTCAGTAACAGAGGCGACTGGTTTATCAACGGGTGATGAAGGTAGCCCTGTTGCTATTCGTCTCTCCTTATCAACTTTTTGTGCTCTTTCCAACTCCGAAAGATTGAGCCACCCACCTTTGATCAATGCTGTTCTTGCTGTAAACATAAACTACCCAGAAAACCTTTTCTTTAGAGAGAGAAAGCTCTGAGTAAATTTGTAGAGTGAATGTGAAAGAGATGGTAAAACAGTGGAAAATGAGTTTGAATTTATAGTAAATCTGAAAAAAGGAGTTGATTCCTAGGAGAATTCGAAAAGTTTGGCAATGATTAAATGACGGCGCTGATGTCACTACTTGTAATTAAAGAGGTTACTTGTTGAAGAAGGTGATGCGAAATTCAAGGTGAAAAAACGGCTGGAATAACCAATCAGAGAGCGACACGTGTCCCACTAACTCTGACAGAAACCGTTTTGAATTCATGAAAGCTTAATCTGTCCGGGTATACCCACATATCTGTCCGGGTTGAAAACCACTTCTGACGTCAGACTGTTTTTCAGTTCTTTGACAAGAATACTTGCTCAAACACCTAAAAAAGGGGCTCCTGATGAGTCCGAATACCGGACAGGTTACATGGAAAGGGCTCGAACATGTCACTTGGACCGGACAGATTTCTGTGAACACAGTGAACTTAAAGTTGTTCGAACTATGACAAAAGTACTAAAAAACCTAAACACTTCTTGACTAAGCTACTTGCTCTCCTACTTAGAGCTCATGGGTCTTTGAACATGACCCGAGTCCATTAAACATGACCCGAAAGCCCATAAGGGCCCAAACATTACACTATAAATACCCAACCACCCGCATTAACTATGGGTAATGAGAATTAACTGCTACCAAGCTGCTTAATCATCTCTCTACTCTCTACTCTAATCGTTAAACACCCACACACCACCGTTAAACACCCACACACCACCGTTAAACACCCACACATCACCTTAAAACTCCACTTGAAATTACCAGCCTACCCTCAGGCGATTATTATCCACACCAATATCAAGCAAACAAGACACCCAGAGTCATGTCCTTTAGGTTACATCCATCCAATTTTTGACTTGGAGAAGCAAGATATGGAACAATCGACTACTATAACTTCCCTGGCCTCAGCAAACCAAGGCTTGACGAATAGTCTATCTACCGCTCAGCAAAGCATATAATCGTTGAAGAAGGAAAATGAGGATCTTGCTGCCAAACTGCTCAAGTCAGAAGAGGCTAAAAAAGATCTCCAGACCAAGTACTCTAGACTGGAAACTTCTTCTTCCAACAAGATCAAAGCTTTAAAGGAGCAACTAGAAGCTAGAGACAAAATTGTCAAGACTTTATCTGAAGACAAAGTCAACTTGGAGGATCTTATTAAGAAGAAAACACAGGAGAATAAATCTCTAGCACAACAACAAGCCGAAGAGATAGTTGCGGGAATAGAAAAGTATGCCTCTGGGTGGTGGAATCTTTAAAGAAGAGAGATGATAGGATTAAATCCGATATGGTCTTACTATTTCACGAGACTTTTCCTAAGAGGACTCTTGGTCCTTTGTGGAGATTTGTGGAATATGATGACCTTCCTTTTCATACAATGGCTAAGGTTATATCGTTATGCTGTATATTTTATGTTGAAAAATTAAAGTCCGAAGAAAGGTGATGGTGATGAAAAAACCGAAGCGAATAAGCCCTAAATTTATATCGTTATACTGTATGTTTTTTGTTGAAAAATTAAAGTCCTTGGACGACCGATGCATTTTGTTATGTTATTTGTTTAATTTATGTTCTTAAAATTCAAAGTCTTTGAATAATCAAGGCGTTAATGTATCATGGATTGGGTTTATTCCGATCAGACTTCAATATCATATTTCCATCTGTGTGAATTTGTTTTAACTCTTTATTGCCAATGTTTAAATAGCCTTCAATATTTCAGAGTTGTTAAGTAAGAGAATTAAATGATTCCAATCACATGTGTTTAATAAATGTGACCAAGTGTTTAACATGTCCGATCAACTCAAAGATGTTTAAGAGAATGCGTGTTTAATAAGTATTTAATATCTGACCACCTCTCCCTACGGTTAAGTTAAGAAAAACGTTACACCAAATTTTTTAAGAAGGCATAAAATATTATTGATAAACTAGGACACCTCATTAAAACCTCCCCGTGCCACTAGGTTAGGAAAGATTATACCCCTCTAATATTCACATTGACGTTTAAAGCGTAAATATTTACAAAAGAGTTCTATTCTAAGTATAACCTGAGATTTTCAACATTCCATGGGTGCTTTAGTGTTCTCCCCTGGTCTTGCAGCCTGTATATTCCTGGTTTAACTTTCCCACATACCATATAAGGACCTTCCCAATTCGGAGCCAACTTGCCGACTGTTTTTCCTTGGTGTGTAAAAATACTTTTCTTAAGACTTTGTCCCCCAACTGAAAATATATTCTTTTAACTTTGGAGGAAAACCTGCTCTTCATCAAACCCTTGTAATGTGTCGTTCTTAGATGCGCTTTAACTCTTCAATCTTCAATCAAAGCCAACTGATTCCTGAATACCATATCATTAGCCCGTTTGGAATAGTTTTGGATTCTGTAAGATGGTAAAGTAGCTTCTATGGGAGTGATTGCATATATCCCATAAACAAGGGAAAAAGGAGATTCTTGTGTAGCAGCCAGATGAGTAGTTCCGTAAGCCCACAATACTTCTTGTAGATAATTGGCCACTTTCCTGCGGCTTCCTCCAAATTTTTCTTCAAACCAGACAAGATTGTCCGGTTAGAAATTTCAACTTACCCATTTTCTTGAGGGTGATAAGGATAAGAAAAGAAGTGTTGAATTCCTCTAGAGGTGCAAAACATTTCCATGTCTTTATTATTGAATTGTGGTCCATTGTATGTGGTGATCTTTTGGGGAACTACAAATCTACAACATATATTAGATAAAATAAATTTAATAATTGCCTTAGAAGTGGTTCCAGTTGATAGAGCTGCCTCTACCCACTTTGATAAATAGTCAATAACAAGTATGATTGTTCGACATCCACCAGATGCCATGGGAAGACGTCCAACTAGATCCAACCCCAATCTATCGAAGGGTATCTGTTCAGATATAGATTCTATAGGAACTGCTGGCACATGAATTTAATTTCCATATCTCTGGCAAGCATCCTACCTATTTACCATATCTTTAGCATATGCCATTATGGTTGGCCACTAGTACCCTGCTAATAAGACTCTTCTGGTTAAGGATTTGTAGCCACAGTGTGCAGAACCTTCACAATCGTGTAGTTTATATAACACAACTTGGGATTCTTCAAATCCTAAGCTACGCAAGAGAGGTCTGCTAAAAGATTTCTTGTAAATAATTTCCCTTAATACAAAAAAAACACGAGTCTTGTATTTAATTTTCTTAGCCATTGATTTATTTGGAGGTAAAATCCCATCGGAAATAAATTGAAGAATATCATACCTCCAGTCCTTAGGTTGAATAACGAGTATGCTCATACTTTCTTCATTCTCATTACCTTTCTCCTGGCTCGTCTGTATTGATGGACATTCTTGCATTAGAATCCAAGGGCAAGATTCAGAATAAGCTACGGTTACCAAAGAGTCTGCCATAATATAATCCGATCTAGGGATGTGCTCATAGTAATTACTATTGAAGCTTGGAGCAACTTCCCTCAACATAAGCAAGTATTTTATCAATTATTATTTCTTTGCTTCAGATTACCTTGATCATGGTGAGTCAGTAATTGGGAGTCACTCATTAATCGGACTCTTCATGCCCCACATATAAAAGCTAGCTTAAGACCAGCTATGGCTACTTCATATTCCAATTCATTGTTAGAATCTCTAAAACCAAAACATATAGCCTGGTACGTGGTATCACCATAGGGAGAAGTTAAACAAATTCCACCCCCACATCCCATAGTACTAGATCCACCATCAGTTCAGACTACCCATTCTTTCTTAGATTGGCTTTCTGATATATGTCTGAAAGACCTATCAACATGAAATTTTACCATTAAATTGGCCATTGACTGGGCTTTAATCACTGTTCGGGGCGCAAAATCAATATCATAATCACAAACTCAACTGACCACTTGGTCATTCTGTTTGATATATCAGCTTTCTGAAGAACACTCTTTAAAGGAAAAGATGTTCGAATGATAATGGAATGAGCTTGGAAGTATGGTCTCATTTTTCTAGCCACAATTACCAAATCCAATCCTAGTTTTGCTAACTTCAAATATCTCCTTTCAGCATCCAACAAACTTTTATTAATGTAATACACCAGATGAGGGTAATTATCCACTTCTCTCACTAGCACAACACTTATTGCATACTCTGATACAACTAAGTATATGTAGAGTTTTTCCTCATGAACAGGTTTGAAGCGAGTCTTAGGTGAAGACAAATGCTTCTTTATTTCAAGAAATGCTTGATCACACTGTGGAGACCAATTAACGTTTTTGGCATTCCTTAATACCGGGAAAAATGGAGCATATTTGTCTAATGATCTTGAAATAAACTCGTATAAAGAAACCAATCGTCCGGTCAGCCTTTGAACGTATTTGGCGCTCCGAAGAGGGTCCATGGATAACATGGCATTGAGTTGATCCGAATCAGGTTGAATTCCCTTTTCCCTTCTTATATAGCCCAAGAATTTTCCAGACCGGACCCCAGAAACACACTTTTGAGGGTTTAGCTTCAAGTTCACAGCCTCTAAGTTAGAAAACATTTCTTGAAGGTCAAATATATGTGAATCTTCCTCCAAGCTCTTTACCATCATGTCATCTATATAAACTTTCATGTTTATGCCAATTTGATTAGCGAAGGCTTTATTTACTAGCCTTTGATATGTGGCCCCAACGTTTTTTAATCCGAACAGCATCACTTTATAACAATAAAGTCCCATGTCTGTAATAAAAGTGGTATGGTCTTGATCCTTCAGATATACTTGTATCTGGTTGTACCCTGAAAATGAATCCATGAAATATAAAAGTTTATTCGCAAAAGTAGAATCCACCAACTAATCTATCCGATGAATAGGGTAAGGATCCTTGGGGCATGCCCTATTAAGATCAGTAAAGTCAATGCATATGCGTCATTTTCCATTCTTTTTCTTGACAAGAAGAGGGTGGCAGTCCACAAAGGGTATTGAGACTCTTTTATGTGGCCCATCTTGGTCAGACGATCAACTTCTTGAACTATCACAATCTGCTTCTTCTTTAGAGAAATACCTCATTCTTTGTACAACTGGCGCAACATCAGTTCGTATGGAAAACTTATGACAAATCATATTAGCTGGCACTCCGGTAACATCATCATTGCACCATGCAAGACACAATGATTACTCATTAAAAAAGACAACATCATGTGTTTCAAACTTGGTGCTAACTTGGTACCGATTATAACATTTTGTCCCTCAGGGAGGGAGTGGTTTTCAACCTCCCCTATGGGTATTATGACATTGTGAGCCTCCCTGGGATCACCGATTTCATTCTCATCGGTAGAAGGCTCCAATAGCTGTTAATATTTATTAATCTTGACTGTCTATATAGACTTAGAGGCAATGGCCGTTGCATAACATTTCCTGGCTACCTTCTGACTACTACGAACAACACCTACTTGTCCGTGGACATCATATTTCAAATATTAATGGACCACAGAGGCCAAAAAATGAATTCAAGAGAGCCAAGACCTCGCAAAGATTGCATTATAGGATGTTGGGCAATCTACCACAACAAACAATAGTCTCACCATTTTCTTAAAAGGTCCTTTCCTAGTAATACTTCTTCTTCAAATTCCCCAATCACATATGCAGAACTCCGTGTGAAACCCACGATGGTTCTGTTCGAACGATGTATAACCGAAGAGTTTCTCATCTTCTTGTAAGAGCTTAAAAATAAGATGTTTGCCGAACTGCCCGTGTCAATCAGGATCCGACGTATATCATTTCCCCCTATCGATGCCCCTATTACCACTACGTCTTCATGAGGCCCTGCAATATCTCTTAGTTCATCCTCATCGAAAACTATAAAAGGACATGGGGGTTAATACAGGTTTGTGGACATTCTTCCATCCAACTAGGTGGTCGAACTGTGGACATGCCTTTTCCTTGATGAACTAGAAGGTGTAGTCATAGTGTCCCCTCCAAAGATGGTTAAAGATTCAAAATATTTAATCAAATAAGAGACAGTTTGAGTCTTGTCTATTATTACCCTACCCAATTCCAACTTGGATCCGGATCGAGGTACTCAGAGTCTATATCAAACCTTTCAGTGATTACCATAACATATTTTTGTGTAGACGTTCTAAGATTGCTTGAAGAAGTAGTTCGGGGAGAGTTTGTATTTGATTGTGTATTATCCGGTCTGCTCTCCTCTCGTTTTTTTGACATAGGCCCCCAACTTTCCTCTTTCAATTAGATTCCGGACCTCTTGTTTCAAAGCTATACAATCATGGGTATCATTCCCTATGTCATTATGGTATTTACAGAAATGGGTACTCCGGTTTTCTATGGGGGGACTGTAATGCTGCTGGCTTTCTAAAGTGCACTTCGTTTTTAGTATTGTCATAGATTTTAGGCATACTTTTCCCCTAATTTAGCAAATCACTCAGGTTGAACCCATGGTCCCCTCTTGTTTCTGACCTGTTGGTTCTGATTTTTATTAGACTAATTCTGCCTTGATCGGTTAGATCCTTGTCTAGTCTCCTTTGACCTCTAACCGGACTGATTAGTAGACTGAGGTGTTGATGCTGTAATGATAGACCTTATCTGGCGAGACACCCTCGCCTTCCTCAACATCGAATTGTTTCCATACCTTATTTAAGAACCCCCCAAAAGTCATAGCCTTCTTCCGGGTTAATAAATCAGCCAAGTTTCTCGGATTCAAACCCTGGTAAAATGAAGCAATTGCAACTTGCTCAAAGAAATCTGGTAGGCCATTCTTCGTATTCACAAACCGGTTGATGTACCCCTTCAGAGACTCATTCGGCTCCTGAGCATAATGGATGATGGTATCCTCATTACTTTTAAGTTCCTTACTTCCAACGAACTGCCTCCAGAAGGCAACCCAAAATATATCAAATTTTTAATAGACCCCTGAGGAAGACTATTATACCATTTGAGGGCACTTCCTGTGAAAGTCTGGGAGAAGGCCCTACACAACAGTCTGTCTTTGTCATCGAAGATCATCATAAATTTCTTAAACTGCTCCAGATGATTGTCCAGATCTTTGCTCCTATCATATTTCTCCATCTTAGAGCTGTCAAACCCCTTGGGAAGGTGTCCGAATAGTATTTTCGCAGATAAAAACGATTCTTTCCAATTCTTGTTACGACTAAAAACAATATCTTCATTTGGAGTAGCAAAAATACATGGTTCAGACTGGAAAGCAAATGGATCAATCAACCAGCGTTCAATATGTTGATCAACTGAACCTTTTACATGGTGTTTCTTAAGCCTGACATGCCTATCCTTTTTTTAATGTTTTTTAGTAAGCCTCATTTTCTTTTTTGACCGCCCTTCATCACTGCTCGAGGACACTGATTCTTCAATTTCTGCCTCATTGGATGAGCTGCTGGAGGATTCTGATGTAGAACTCTCCACATATTTAGATCGATGTATTTTCTTGGAGCTGAGATGAGTCTTTAGGGACTGCTCATTCTCTCCAGGATTGTCAGTATGGTAAAGCACAGACGCACCAGATTTTTCGTTAACCCATTTATCTGCTTGTTTTAACGCTCTCAATGCCTCTATCTCAGCCCTCAACTCATCGCGCTCATCGATAGTGTATTCATTGTTTTCCTTAGCAATTTCCACCTTAGGGGGTGGAACATTCTATAGATTCGGAGCCATCCGAACTACCTTGTATGATGGTTTTGAATATGAAATTCAGGCACCATCGTCATCTAACTGTGGTCACCAATTTAGTGTGGATTATTTATGATTGAGGGTATTTTTGTAAAGTGTTTTGAGAATTTAAGGTTTGGGATAGAATGTAGAGTGATAATTAAGGTGTGCGCTTGTATTAAATTCTGATCACCTTTATTAATGAAAGTAGTTGGGGTATTCATACTTAACTAATGACCCACAGGCCTTTCGGGTCGGATTGTGAGATTGGATTAAGTTTAAGAACCCATTAGCCCAAGATATGAAATGAACATCACCTAGCTTAGTCACATTCCACTAAACTTGTCCTGTTTGGTTTCTCATGGTAGTGGTTTGGTCGGAACTGCCCTTCGAATATGGGTAAGGTGTAGTGCAAAAAATATCCGACCTTATCAGTTGGTGAGGAACATTATGAAATTGTGTAAAGAATTAAGCAAACCTTACAACGTTATAAAGAACTTCTGGATATTATAACTATCTTTGGTCTATACGAATTATCCAAAGAGGATCGCTTAACCGTATAAAGAGCGTGCAAAATTGAGTGTTCCTTATCACAACCTTTTTTTGTAGCAGAAGTATTTACCGGTTCTTCGAGGAAATATGTTGGTCTAGCCGA
Source organism: Limnanthes douglasii subsp. nivea (assembly GCA_036936605.1). NCBI lineage: Eukaryota > Viridiplantae > Streptophyta > Magnoliopsida > Brassicales > Limnanthaceae > Limnanthes > Limnanthes douglasii. The sequence continues at coordinate 77,810,871 of JAUPFV010000005.1, forward strand.
AATTATTAAAAGGTTTAAATTGATCCTTTTTGGAGAATTAGATGGTATTCGTGAATAAGCCTTTTAATTGGCAGGGAACATTAATGAATCTATTGCGAAGGCTACAAACTTATAATTAGAGAGAAAATTGAATACATGACCTTAAATCTTTGTTTAGTGACTCCTAATCGAATTGTTTGGGATTCAAAAATAAAAGAAATCATTTTTCTATTAACAATGAACAAATTCACATATTACCAAATCAGGCGCCTATTGCCGCAACTATAGGTATATGTATTCTGAGAATACGCCTTAATGACCAATGCTTAATGATGGTTAATGGGTGGTTTTACTAAATAAGGAAATAATGAACTTACTATTTTAGTAAATGATGCAGAGAGGAGTAGTAACATTGATCCAACATGTGCTATTCAAGACGATAGTATAAGTGGTTTTCTTTTTTTTAAACTGATTTTTTTTGACAAATCGGAATCAAGTCAAGATGATATAAATTCATTTATGAATTTCATAGTAATAGAAATACATGTCCTACCGAAACATAATTTGTAACTTGTTATCATATCCTCTTTTCTAGAAGGAGATTATCTCATCCGTTGAAAATATGATTCATTCAGATCAAGAAGAAAGCCCACCTACATTGCAATTCTAGAATTCGTGTATATTTGAAAGCGTTAACCTCCCTGCTTTTATAGTACAATCCTTTTCCCGCTGAGCCTCTTTATTCTTGGTCCACAGAGACAAAATGTAAACTGGTGCCAAAAGTTAAGCACGAAAGAAAAGACTCACTAAGATTATATCACTAACTAATATTAATATTATAGATTAGACCTGTCTTTTATGGATACTTATGTATACTTTCCCCGGTTTCGATGCTATTGCAGGATTTAAGAAATTGATCGGATTATAAAGATATAACTTTAACTAAACATGGGTTGCGAAAGGATGTCAAAGATCCACCAAAGCATGAAAGTCTGTATCTCTCAGAAAATGAATTCCTATTCGAAGAGTGCATAACGCATGGATAAGCTCACAATAAGTCATCAATTTTGGGTCCAATTCGAGATTGGGTATCGGTAAGGAATTGAAATGTAATAATATTAATTTATAATGTATGCATATAAATAAATAATAGATACATAATAAAAGGTTCTCTATTGATTCAAGTGTTGTACCTAAGGGATAAGTATAAAGAAAGACGAAAAAATCGAAGATTTCACATAGTATTTTTTTTATCAAAAAATAAATCTGATTTAATATGAAATTATTTTGTACCCTTCACCCAACGAGAAAATATGTCATATTGTGTAGGATCAAACCTATGGGATTTAAGGGAGGAATGATGGAAGGGAATAAAAATAAATAAAAAAAGAAAAGAAAAAGAAAAAAAGAAAAAAGTAAATAATTGTGATTGGATACACAAATGTACATTCGACTTGGTAAAATGATATGGTTGAATAATTTAAAAATGATATTATTCAAGAATACATATTGAGTGCAAAAATTACGCATTGAATTTGTGGTAGTAGACTTATAATAAAAAAAAGTTTGTGATTGTTCCAGAAGAAATAAAACAAAAGATACAGTAGAGCTAGGACAATTATTGTATGAGGTCTCCAATGCTAATACCTTATTCTTCGTTCTTTCTTCCATAACCCGAGCTCGGAGAAGGAAGAGATAAAAGAGCCCTATAGAGAATGTGGTCGGAAATCCATAATAGAGTCCGACTTCAACGACTAAATTTATTATCTTCATGCGTAAGGATACTATATTACATAATATAAAAAATATAAATGGACAAACAATAGAGTTTGGATAATGTTGGATAGAACATTATATAATGTTGCGTTGATAGATTATTTTGATATCACAATGGTGAAAAATCTAGCGAGAACTGGCTCAGGTTACTTACCATTGTGTATAACCATTAACTGAAACTCAATCAAACAAAAATCAAAATTTAAATTTCTTAATATGTGGTTGTTACGCCCTGCATTCATGAAAACTGGTGAGAAAAACTGGACTGACTCTATTCCTGGACATCCAATCCAAGTATTATGAGCTAAACTTAAAAGGTTAAAACATGAATTAAAAGATTGGAACTAGAATGTATTTGGTAACATATTTAATAGTTTATTTGAAGTAGAAGAAGAAGTTAAATGTTGTCAAACTTGTTTTGAAAAGTTCAAATCTACTGAAGGAAAAAATAAAACTATCAAAAGCAAAAGCCAAACATTTAAATCTTTTGGCCAAAGAAAAGACATATTGAGAATAAAAAAGTTCATCTTCTTAGTTAAAAAATGGTGACAGAAATAAGAAATAACTCATGTTATCATAACTATGTAAAAAAAGGAAGAGTTACAAACAGAATTCACAGAATATGGATGATGAATCTTGGATTGATAACGAATCTTCTTTAATAATTTATGTTACGGACCATTTTTAAAACATCCTCACTTATGAGGACAATAACTTAAACATTGATAATCTTAATAACTTTATTGCTAGGCTAACTAAAGAGCAAGATAATCAAATCTTTTTAAGTATACTAACTATAGAACAAATTTATAAAATAATCCACTCTCTCAGCCCAAACAGTGTGGTTGGAATAAATGGTTTAATTCAAAATTTTACTATGTTTGTTGACCAATCATTAATAAAAATTTAAGTGAAGAAATCATTGCTTAATTACTAAAATCTATGCCACTGAATTTTGCATGATTCCTAAAAACGAATTTTCAAAGTCTTGAAATTACTTTAGACTTATAAGTTTATGTAATGTGTTCCAGAGAATAATCTTTAAATTTATAAATAATAAACTATCGACTATTATTCGAAAAATTATCTCAGAATAACATGGTTTTTTTGTTATGGATAGAAACATCCATGAGAATATTTTAATAACTCATGGAATATCTCATGACCTAAACAATAAAATTAGACGAGGAAACTTAATTCTCACTACTTGATATGGATAAATCATTTGATAGATTATCATTTAATTTATCACTAAGATAATGCATTGTTTTGGTTTTAGTAATGAATTCATTAAACTAATTAGAAAAGGTATTAATAATGTTCATTACTCAACCATATTTAATGGTTCATTATATGGATATTCCAAAGCAACTAATGGTGTAAAAGAGTAAATCCTTTATCACTCAACCTCGTCACGATTGCTGAAGAATATTTGTTAAGAGGTATCATACATATTTTTTATGATAACATTAACATAATATACCATTCTAGGAGTAATATAAATATTTTATATTTGTCCTTTGAATATGATATTATCATCTTTATGAATGGCTCAATTTTTAATGTAGAAAAACTATGTGAATTCTTAAAACATTATCAAATGATCTCTGCCCAAAAAATAAACAAAAGCAAAACATATTTTATAACTTCTTTGAATATAGATATGAATACTATCAATGTAATTGATACCATTACTAGTTTCAAACATTTTTTCCTTCCTATAAAATACATGAGAATAAATATACACCCAAGTAACAAAGTGTGTTACTTTAAAGAATTTATTTCAAATATAAGAAAGAAAATTCTTAATTAGCACTGCAAAAACCTTTCTTTTGGAGACAGAATAACATTAATTCAATATGTCCTCTTTACAATCCCAATATATTATGTTCAAAGTTGTAACCTTCCAAAAATTTTAATTGATAGAATACAAACTCGTCTTAACAAATTTCTTAGGGGAGCCAAAGAAAAGAAATATATTCTCATATAGACCAAATGGAATGATCATGTAAACCAGTGGATGAAGATAACTTAAAATTTAGAAGGTTAATAGATATTCAAAATGATTTTTTTTGTAAACTTTAGTTTACTTGTAGAACAAACAATATATTATGGTCCCGAGTGATGATTCTTTTATTGTCCTGATAAACACCCATTTTAAATTAACATAAAACCAAAAGACTCAAAAATATGGAAAATGATGATCTCTACTAGGGAAACATCATAATCCTTCATTTATTGGAATATGAGAATGCGGTAGATTGAACTTTAGTTAGAAATATGGTGTCACATCCATCCTTTCAACAAATTCAATCCTCTCAAAATAATAATCGATACAATATTCAAAAGATACACCAATTTTATGGTTTCTTTAAATTCAAAGATACTTGGGATATGATCGAAATAAAAGACAATATATCAATCATACATAGGAAAATTTAGAACCATATCACTCCGAAGAAGTGTTCATTCACTCTTTAGAGAAATCTCAAAGGTATTATATCAGTTGATATTGTCCTTCAGAATAAAGTTTTTGACGTTGTTTCAAAATATCAATTTTCTAACAATATTGAATCCATTGAACACTTTTTTGTTCAATGTAACATTACCTGGGAAGTATGGAAATACTTCGCATGTATTTTTGGAATATTAATTGGAAACCTCATGACTTTCGAATATTTAATTAAATTGCTGGTTATAATCAACCAAGGAAGACACTCATTTAAGATTGATTTTACCATATATCATTTGTTGGTCCATTTGGGCATCGAGAAACAAAGTTAAATACAAAAACATAACAATCTCTTCAATTTTCATTAAATGAAAAGTTAATCTTATGTTAGTAAAACTGGATTGTGAAAGTTTACTTACAAAAAGCCTATGACATGAGGACTTATAAACAACTCACACACTAATCTGTTTTCATCATAATACTAATAAGAGAAAATATTAATTTGTTAAATAGATACCTTCAAGAGAAAACATATTAAAACTAAACTCAGATGGATCTTATTTATTCAATTGAGAATTTAGTGGTTGTTTCTTGATAAGAAATTATCAAGGAATTATGATTAATTCTTGTGGTTTATTTTATGTAAAACAATATCATTTATAGCTGAGGCTATAACACTTTTAGATGGTTTAAGTTTGTGCAAAGAAATGGGTCCGACTAATGTAGATATAGAGTTTGAATTCTAGTATCTTTTATGAAACTTTAGCTATTGGTTTGGCTCCTTGGTATTTGTCTCCGACTATAAATTATTGTAAGAAATTAATTATTTCTTCAAAAATTATCGTAAGAAATTAACTATTTCTTCAATGAAAATGAACCAAATTATTAGGCATCAAAATGAACATTCTCTAATGAAATTATTTCTAGTAAAATCATATGATATTAAATAACATATGCCTTTGATCCTATTGGTCGATCTTAGATATAAACAATATATTTTCATTAGTCGCAAGACAATACCATTTGTCTCTAATATTCGATCCAACAGGTTGAAATATATTGTTTTGGTACGTTTTGGGTTATTATTTGAAGTTGCAATAAAATTATATTTTGGGTTATTCTTATGTATTCATGACTATGTACATTATAATAAAACGGAGCATAAAAATGGATAGAACACACAAGTAAGGAATTTAGATACATGTTAGGCAAACACAATTTACAATGAAAAAATGAGATCTTTAAGATTGTTTTTGTTTGTAAGAGGTTCGATAATAAGAAACTACTAAAGATAATATTAAGAGAATATCCACGGGCACTAACACCATACATTAGATATACACGACCAATCGTATATATAGTTTTTGTTGAGAAAATAAAGGAAACAACGATGCTAAATGTCATATGATAAAATCTGATGGGTCTCACGCTATTATATATCTATTTTTTTGTATACCCGACCTCTTTTCACTTGTTAAAGACATTCACACATATTCAATTATAAATAGTAACTACAAGAATACTATATATAGATTTCCATTATTTGAAGTTCTTCGGTTACATCAACATGTATAAAAAATTTCATTGTATTCGTTTTTATCGGTGTGGAACTACCCGACTACATATGGACTTTCGATTGTCTTAGGTTGGTCATGAAATAAAACGGTTGTGTCTATTATCGAATGGAACATATAAGAAACTTGAGTTGTTGGGAGCAATCAACAATATATTTCCAGACACGACATATTTGTTATGCACGTGACACATAAACAAATATATTCAAGTCAATACAAATAATTTATTCACAGAAATAAAAATTTCTGACGAGCTTCTTGATGCTTAGAATATGTTCGTGTACTTGGTAAAAAATTACGGGTTATATTAAAACATAACGACCATGAAGAAGATGTTTATAGCCTATTTGAAAGCATTATAGTATGCTAAAACATCTTAGCTCAAACCGGACAATAAAAAATTCCTATATGCACACATTAACCTAGTCAAGGACTACATAAACACGACAACTAATTGGTAAGCTCATTCATCATTGCATATTAAAGTTAGAATAATTGACGTAATTCAGTCGAACTAAATATTTGCTTGCTTATATTAGTATTCAAAGCATGGATTCATCATTGAAACAAATCATCAGGATATGTTAATCAAACTTCAGGATAAATTGGACATTTTGCTTGATATTAAACACACACGGATTATTTAAAGTGTGTAAGTTAATATCCATTTTTTTCTTGATACTTGGATATTCAAAGAGATGAAGGATGAGATCAATGAGGTAACCATTTTTACAATGTTAAAACATTAAGAATTGTTTGGTCGCTTACCAAAGGATTTTTTTAAGTTTAATTGGAACCGATTCTGGTTGTTAATATTTCAAAACAAAAATAAACTTGTGGTATATGGTAAATTGAATACTTACCTTGTTTACATGCTTGTGCTGCTAATTTTAGTATTCAAATGAATACTTCAACATATGTGGAGTTATATTATAGTACAAGTTGCTATAACAAAATTTACACTCGGGAAAATCTGTTGTTATTGCACCCAACTTGTAAAGGAGATATAGAATACCTAGAAACAAACATATTATATACCAATATGAAGAGTTACTTCATAAAGTAAAGTGCAAATATTGTAAAAAAATAAACTTAATTTTTTTTAAAACTATTAACCCCTTACATATATAGTTTACCAAAATAGGTAAAATTTGATTCATTTTATTATTTTAATAATTATTCTGAGAAACAAAGAGTGACGAAAAGATAAAATTAGCAACATAGTTAAAAATATGTTTGTGTGAATTTTAAACCCTTTTTACTTTTGGCTTACTATAAAAATCAAATACAAATTAGCAACAAAATATAATTTTTAAAAGTTAAATTCTTTGTTTTTATCTGAGCAAAAAAGAAGCTAACAAGAGGCTACAAAGGCGACTCCTTTTGCTTTGGCATATGGAATGGATGCAGTCAGCCCCATAAAATCTATGATGTCAACCTTTATAATAACTCAATATTATGAAAGATCTAATGATGAAGTTCGAAAGGAGAATTTAGATTTTATTGAGGAGAAAAAAGTTCGAGCTCATTTGAATGTAATCCACTATCAAACTCTTATGAGGAATATATATGATTCGAAGGAGAAGAACCTCAGAAAAATGGCTCCAAATTGCGAAGGCCCCTATATGTTGTTGAAAGGATAAAGCCAAGGTCTCATCATCTTTGTGATTCCGAGGGGAGGATGCTTCAACATCCATGGAATATACAACACTTGATGTTTTATTGGGAGTAGATATGTTTTTGTATTTTGGGATTTTTACTTTTGAATGGCGCACTCTTTCCTATCATGTTGGCCCAAGAAGGTTTTAACGAGGCGCTGTGTACATAATTCAATATTATCAATAAAATTCGTTTTTGACCAATGGTTGTTTACACATGTTTGAATAAAATTATCTTAGCAACTTATCAAAGACTGATCATCTTCGAGGTTGGTTAAGAGTAGAATGTTCTGAAGTGTTTATAACACTTTTCGAAGAAACAACCATATTTAATAATCACATTACAATGTTTTCGAAGTGAAATCTTAACAACACACTGAGAATTTTTCGAAGAGCTACCATGTTCACCAATTTCTTTAAGGTATTTGAGGTGGAAGTTTATAGTTTATAATTATATGTTGAAAATTCAAAGTATTTAAGTCATATTCGTTTTTAAAATTTAGTATCGAATAATATGTGAAGAGAATAATAAAACAAGGAAACCGTTTGTCGATTAGATTAATTCTTTGAAGAAAAAAAAGCAATTTTTTAACCTAACGAACACAAAAAAAATGATAAAGTTAATCAGACGACTCATCCTCCTCGGACGATTCTTCTTCTGAAGATGATGAATCAGGAATAGGATAGAAAGCTTCACTTGGACACTTCTTCATAGGAATGTTTTTCCAGAAACTTGTGAGGTTAATTTTCGGATAAGTAGCGTGAAGTTCTCAAAGAAGTAGAATGGTTGTTTCTTCTTTTCCATTGTTAATAGTAGCCAACATGTCTTTTGAAAGTTCAGGTTCGGCAGCAGCAACCGCATCAGTTTTTTCCTCTTCGAAAATTATTTTAGTTTAGTTATCTCCTCGGTCAGTTGTTTATTTTTTGTCTCACAAAGGGTAAGAGAATTTTGTAGAACTTTGGAGTTGGATATTTTGGCAGCTAGTTCAGTAGCATGATTAGTCTTGAGCTTATTCATATCCTTTTCATGAGAAATCATCAGAAATTCTTTATCAATCATGTGTGTTATTCGCATATGATTTTTTATGCACAGAGCACCTTTTATAAGCTCAGACCTCCCTACTTCATACAAGTGAAATTGCTCAACCACTTTGCTATGCAAATCTTCTCTTACTTTTTTCTCAGCTTCATAAGATCCTTTGTAATAGACCATGTCTTTAGCTAATTATTTTCGATGGTTCTGAGAAGCTTCGACTTGGGAAACAAGTGGTTTTGCTACAAAGTCGAGATCGGTAAATGGTTGAAGTGCAATAGTGATCGCAGGGTTTGGAGGAGGAACATGAATTTCTTTTTCTGCTGAACTAGGATGTTGAATCATATCTAAAGTTGTGGTTGGAGCAGGAGGAAAGATAATTTATGCAGACACCCCGGCAGGTGTTGGTCTCCCAAAGTTAAGCATATGATTTTGGATGACTTGAAGAACAGGATCGTCTTCACCATCAAGTGCTTCGGTTTATTCAAAATTAATAAAAATATCAGGATCAAAGTTTTCAGCAGCTTGATGTTCATTAATAGCATTGTCTTCGATGATGATCACAGTTTTTTCTTTGGCTGTCTGCTCTTCGACCAAAGGGTTTTGTTGGTTTTCAACAGTAGTGCTTTTATTTTCATCAACCAGTGTATACGAAGTAATTCTTTCCAGTTTCTTTTTCTTTCCATGGGAACTGGAAGAAGCTTTCTTTTTCTTCGAAGACGGTTCTTGATCTTTAACTTCTTTGATTAGTGAGAGAGTTTTTTCTGCGGTTATTTTTAGGCTTTGTGTTTGATGGAGTTGAAGGGCTAGAACCAGATGTGCTAGTTGTCTTTTTACCTTTCTTCTCTTTGATAGATTTTTTTTGGTAAATGACTCTCTGATCTGTTGCAAATAGAAAGGAAGACTTTACAATTGGGTTGAACTATTCGTTTGCAGACTATCTTCAGATCGGGCTCTGACATCAAATTTTAAGGTGGCAAGACACCCTATGAGATTGGGAACATGTGATAGTTAAGGAAATTGATGGGATGGAAGGCAGTGTGAAACGTATTATTCCATTCTTTCTCAGCCCAAGCAGCAAGTTTTTGGAAAATATCCTTAGCAGCTGGTTGACATGCTGAATAACGCCTCAAAATTTATGGAATAATCATGCAAGAAGAAAATTAAGGAAAAAGAAAGGCAAAAAATATAATTTATTTCAGAATGTAAAAATTTCGAAGTGCTTACGATTGCTTCTCCAGATGAAATTTAGCTTTGAAGGATTAGCATCAGAAATTTCTTTGCCATTCTCCTATGCTCTGGATATAAAAATGAATTTATTCTTCCAAAATTTATCAGCTTCTAAGAGGTCATTGATTATTTTAAGGTCATCCATCAGGGTGAGGTAGTAAAAGGGAAGCTTCGAACTTTTCGATAGTTGCGTCAAGGAGATGAAGTCTTTGATGTTGATTGAAATCTGAGATAGTCGAGATCCCATAATCACTTACATAAGGGTGAACCATTGATTCGGTGTCACTTAAGTAGGGCATAAGTTGAGAAGTTCGAAGTATTCCATGATCATAGGATCAAGTGGAAACCGAAGACCTCAATTGATGATTTCAGTGTAAACTATTAGCTCATTATGTTTGCAGTCTAAGGGAGTTTCTCCTTCTTTAGGCAATCGAAGGGTTATGTTATCTCCCATTCCACATTGCTTTTTTAGAGCCGAAGCTTGGCTATCCTTGTAATATATATACCGAACTTTTTTGAGAGCAATGATGTATTTAGCCTCGAGATTCCTTAAGTGTTTTCCAATTGTAGCTATTTCTTCTTCGAAAACAAAGAAACTATCTTTTTATTTTCGAGGCTTATAGGTATTTTCTGAATCCCCATCATCGGATTCAACTTCAAGATCGGTTATGGTAGCCTCAGAGTCAGCTTCATTGGCCCTTGACGTTTCTTCTGCAAATCGTTGAGGTTATGGATTCAAAGTCTCTTGTGAAGGGTTACTTGCTAGAGGAACTTCATCAGTTACTTCTTTTTGAATAAGAGCTTCGGTATCTGGGTTCGAAAGGGGAGGAGTTGGAATGATTTCTGAATCGTCTCTCATGGCAATAAAAGTCCTTTTTCTGGTTGTTGAAAAATAATTCGAACAAAGAGTATTTGATGTTTGTTTTAAAGAAGATTATTTACTAACCAAAGGAGAAATTTTACTTTGAGATGAAGAGACTCGAGGTGTTTTGGGACCTAGGATTTTTGAAGAGGAACGTTCTTCGATTATCGGAAAAGGAGAAAAAGCAGAAGCTTTGGTTGGATCGAAAATACCTGTGGTATATTGTTTTGGTAGTTGTTCCAACATGAGTGCTATTGATTAATCATGTAGCTCTACATTCCTACGCTCTTTGAGTAATACAAAAGTAATCCTACGATCCGAAGACTAAATTGTTATTCTGTTCAGGAGATTTTGGCTTCTTGGGAATGTTAGCCTTGGATCTTCTGGTTTTTGGTTTTTTTCTCATAAACTGAATAAAGATTGGTCGGAGAAGATGAGTTTTGATCAGAAAGTTTGGTTTATTCTAATGAAGATACTGTAAAAAAGGAGGAACACGATGAAGGTAGCCAAGCGCTTTGAATTTTCTCTTAAATAATTTGTGTTATGAGAATGAAAAAAATGAGTTTATTGATTTAATTTATAGAAAGAAAAAAAGATGTGTGAAGTGGATGGGCTTTTATGGTAATAGGGCAAAATACAAAACGGTGAGAAAAATATGAGCTCGACATCTGTCATACTAGGCATCTAGCTATAAGTCTAGAGGTTATATATGCATGTTGGATTCAAACAGTAATATGACATGGTTATATTTGTATATTGTTTGGATAAAAGTCGATAAGTACATTTTAAAGCTTTACTTCAACAATGATTCGAGGAGTTTTATTTTTATAGCGTTTCGAGGAGAATTATTGTCTTTGAGGATTTATCAGATTTTAGTTGCTTCAAATTGGTATTTCGCTTCGAATGGTTGCTTCGAATGGTTACTTTGAATGGTTGCTTCGAATTTTCATCATTCGATTGACATAGATTTCTGGACTTCGAGTTTATTTTACAACAACTGACACGATATATAGAAGAATCCGAAGACATTTTAGTTCTCCTTCATTTACTAGTATGAGAACTAGGGGGCTTATGGAAGTAGGATATTGAGGATTAAAATGTAAATAATATAAATTTAAGGATTAAACTGCAAATAATGAAAGTTTAGTCCTTAAATTGCATGTAATATAAGTTTTAGAGAACATTTGTAATTATGTATAATAATTAAGGGCTATATAGCAATTTGTCCTCTTTTGTAACAAATTTCACTTTAAGACTAAGTATTGGCTCCTCTATATAAAGGGCAAGGCTACTTTAATAAAGGGGTTGAACACTTTTTCTATTGAACTCATTTGTACTTAAACTTTCTCTCTCTAAAAACTCTCTAACTTTCTCTCTCTCTAAACTTCTCTTATAACAATTTACTAAGGTGAAATCTTAACTCATCACATATAACTATTTTTTTGCATTCTGCATTTATATTGATCAGTATGTTTTTATTATTTATATTTACAGTTTCTTTAATAAGATCTTATCTTATTTTTCCATTTTAGAGATTTTTATAAAAAGAAATTTTACCTTCTAGAGAGAGAAATTGTTTTTTGTTATTGATATCAATGAGCCACTGGTTATAACTTCTTCTCCTTCACCATTTCAACCACTACAAATCCTATATCCGGCAATATTACGATATTTATATGTTCACCGCCAGAAACGCATTAACCAAGGACGGTTGGTTAAATTTATTTAAAGTAGACGAAGAGAAGAAAAAAGTTAGGACTGCTGCTGGGTTACCTTTCTCCACAGACACAGTCATAGTAGCTCGGTCAGTTGACTACAAAGGTGTCTATCACTACAACAGACGTAATATTCCTTCTGAACCCTCTTCGACTGCCCAATCTTTCACTTCTCACATTCGTTCACCGAAGCCAACTCGTTCTCAAGGAGTCACTGGTCGTCGGATTCCTTCAACTTTCAAAGCTATATGTTATGATTGCGAAGAAAACACTTTTCGTAGACTAACCAGAAAAACAAAGGGCTAAGTTAATCCATCCAGAGAGACAGGGTCAGTACATCAACATAAACCTTGCAAAACCTTTCCCCAAAAAACCCGAGTAGGAAAGAAAATCTTGCACCCTACTCATCTGAGCCCTTCCAATCTAATCAAGCTCTCACTCAACAACCAAATGAATAAGAGAATATAGATTCTCAGCATGTTGAACCTTCACGGTCTAGCCTGAAGGTCATGGAAGAACACATGAAAGATATCAGTGAGGATTCTCGCATTGAGACATCTGGTCAAATCAGAGAGACTTTGAAGGCACTAAAAAATAAAGCTTCAAATGAAGTAGGTAGTAAATGGGGAAGGGAAAAGGCAAGGCCCTCAAAACATAATCCGATGCACTTTTATCGTCCTTGGTTGGAAGTCT